>BLKR01007916.1:0-29263 GCA_011170035.1 Teleogryllus occipitalis
TTTTTCTGCATGTGCTGTTTGAAGATTAGCTGTTTGTGGAACAGTTATGTCAATCAGGAAGCCAATCTTTTGCCATTTGTCTACAAAATTGTGTCTGGTCTGTTATGGTGAATAGTTTTATCTGTAATGATTTCTCTGTCATAGTACAACTTTAAGTTTGAATTTTCAAGTACAGTATCGGAAACATATTTGTAATATGTGCAGGTCATTTCTTGTAGGTTGGATTTCGCTGCCAGTTTCTGGTGAATAATCTTTGCAACTTGATTGTGCTTATAGGTGTAATCTGTATGGGCCATTAATTTGCATCCTGATGTGATGTGCTGTATGCTCTCATCTGTTGTATGGCATTTTCTACATTTGTCATCTTTGTTTGTTTGAGGATGCTTCCTGTAACTTTTAGTGTTGATCACTTTATCCTGTATGGAGGCCATGAACCCTTCTTCTCTTTGATTATTATTATTATTATTATTATTATTATTATTATTATTATTATTATTATTATTATTATTCCTTCCTTTCCCGTAGACTTCAGACGTAGGTGTGTTCACTGGCATTCCTGCAGCTGTAACACATAAGTTAGCTGATTCATAGAACGCCCTAGGTCTTTTGAAAAATGTTCCCGTTTTCTTGATGATTTAGCCCCTGTTCTCATGCATTGATTGCAAAAATACGAACAATTCCCGTTAAAAGTAGGAAATCAGTCATTATGAATGATTGGTACTGATGTGTACTTACTTTCGTTAAATATTTTACTGATGTGTATTTACTTTATTAAGTTTTCATAATAAACGAAATGAATAATTAACGAATGATAATTAATTAATTATAATTACCGGATATTCAGTATATTAGAACTTGATCCGTAGCAACAGTGTACAGGAGGAGGACGAGAGATTTTGACATGATATTTAATAGGGCAAGGGAGGGTGACAACTCTCATGGTAATACGAGAAGCAGTGATGTCCATGGACGTAATAGGTTTGTAATAGGGGAGAGATCTCGAGGAATGCAACTGACACAGGCAATAAGCTTGGCATTACAGAAGTCCATGCGGTGGCATCTAGGGAGTCTGTGACGATGGCACGTGCCCTTGCAGTAATCAAAGGGAGCAATAGTACCTGCGGTTGCCGTGGCAACTGCTGGCAATGTCGGTTAGGTATCCACAATCGGGATGCTTTGAGACGAAGTCAATGAATAGGAGTAGGTAAAGCACAAGTCGGTAAATAGTCGAGTCGCCAAGCACATTTTACCTTGAAAAAAAATCATACAAAATTATTCTTTCAGTCTGCTTTATGTACCCAGGCAGTAGTTAAACCCCCAAATTTTTGATCTCCCAGACCCTGTGCTATCTCCGGGAGGCCAGAAAAACCGGTATTTGAGCCGATTTTGTCGCGTTTTACCCCACAATTCATTAACCTGAAATCATGTAGAAAGTTGTTCAAATCAATTGTAAAGAGTATAGAATGCTATACAACTTCTAGATGAAACATTTCTTTCTACACGACCTTACCATACGAGATACAGTCTTTTTTTAAAAATGCCATTTTTTTCTATTTCTCCAAAATGTGGGCAACATAAGGGAATAAAATTTCCCACTTTTGAGAAAAACCATTTTCCTAAACGTATCACTAAGCGAGATTGAGCTCCAAACAGAAAAGCACACACAATCTGTTGATTAGTTTATTAAAACAGTAAATTTAAAGGGAATAAAATTTCCTACTTGTTTTTTTATCTAGTACATATAACTAGTAGCTATCAAAATAAGTTTGTATGATCTTTTCCTAGGTAACCCTCTTTTTCAGTACTTGCTGACTGGACCAGAAGCCGAGCACTTAGATAACTGGTAAGCGAGTTACTTGTTCATTGTCCATAGAGATAAAAGTAAGATATATATTCGAAATGTATGTATGTATAATATGTAAAATAACTCAAATATAATTGAAATTGTGACGATTGTATTGGAAAGCTGCAGAACTATTTTCCCCTGACGGGCAATCGAACTGGGGATCATTACACGGAAAGCTAGCACACAGTCCACGTGTCTTCTGAGAAGCTAAATTATTGATTCACAAGCCAAAATGGTACCCTGCTTGCTGAACGCCTTTCCGCTGCACGGGATGTTAGGCTACAATAATGTGTCGCACTTTGCGGTGGTGAGATATCGCAGCAGGGGTTGATTTGGGAGGAAACCACTATATATTACGCATTCCTATTCAAATCAGGTTCTTAACTTCGAGAAAAATGTAGAAGTGGGCTCACAGAACGCAGTTCGTTATAATTTTCTGTGGTTAGATGCCAACATACAATTGTGGATATTGAAAAATGATTTTATCTATAATGTTTTATTTCATTTTTCCAGGTTGGGTCAATAAATCAGAAATAAAGAAACACAGTCTCCAAAATATTGACGATTAGCTATTCAAGGACGGTAATATATCAATTGCATTACTCATAATAATTGCTGCAGTAAACTATTAATTAAAAAAAAGTACAGCCTCTTTCAATAAAAACAATTTATTAGGAAAAACCTTACCAGTAAGAACAAACAATACAAATAAAACAAATTAAAAACCTACCTGCCGACTTGGATGGCCGTGGTTGCTAAGAGTCACCTCAGACCGACTCCGCGCTTCGGTCCGAAGGGTCACGGGTTCGAGTCCCGCCTTGGGCATGGCTGTTTGTCCCTTGACTTTGTGTGTGTGTTGTCGCGGAGGGCCTCGCGTTCTGCTGACCCCAGATCAGAGGAGCCCGCAAGTGTTTGTCTAGTGTATGGTCGAATATGCGTCCCTTCGGGACGTAAAGGGCAACCGGCTGTCGGCTGGATAAAAGCCCTAGGAAAAAAAGCCTACCTAAAATCCTTAAAAATGAAAACTACTACACAATCATTTTAATTACACTTGAAACAAGATCACTCATTATTGTTATCAGAAATATTCGCTAGACACAATCAGTATTACTTTTATATTTTTCTTTCCTGGCATCTAATACAAATAATATAAGTTTTGTCACACCTTTTTGACATATTCTACTTATTAGCTAGTCTTCGTTCTCTTTGTCGTCTTCTCTTCAGTCTGTGTCCACTTCAATAACAGTTCTATTTAGTCGGGATTTAAATAAAATATTTAAAAAATTCAATTTAATTTAATGTTGGATTCCATTTTCTTCCGCACGTATAATAATATTCTCGATGCATTTACTGTTAAGAAACTAAACTTATTAATTAAAATTCGTCTAGTTTCTGACTACTCTATCTTGACTAACTAGCGCACGAACTACAAGATGGTTCGTCTCTGGATCCGAGCTGTAGCCCCGCGTGGCCAAGATTATTTTGTTAATTTTAGTTTTCTTTCCATATGACCCGTCGTCATCGAGTCACACCCTGCATTCACCCATACTTCCTCGATGTCTCATGCCATTTACTTCTATTCTTTTTGGAATACGTATCATTTCATCTGCTTATTGATTGTTCATCATGTCATCACGCATCTTGTCATAATTCATGTTATATACGTTCCAACATTGACAAACATTACAAAATATATTATGTCGATATAGTGACACATCATAACAAATATCACAAAAATATGGCATCGAGAGGTAAAAGGGGACAAAACTTGACAATCAACTCTGGTATGTTTTGAATTTTTCAGGTATCGCAAACATTTTTATACTCAAATGTTCGCAAATAAAGGTAAAAAAGTAAAAATCTTGAGCGACATCGTGGGCTTTCCAGGAGAGTACGTGGGCAACGAATCATACCATTAACAAAGTTATTTTCTGATCTTTTCCACAATTCACACGAGTTCCTATTTTCTAAGTTGAAGATAAAGACACCGTTCCTTCTGTAATACATATTCGTTTCAGGAAGGAACGTTCTCGGTCACATTACAACTACAATCAAGTGGGTGGTAAATAGTGGACAGATAAAAAAACAACTAATTTTTGAAAGCGGACAACGATGGCGGAATTATTTTAAAGGTTTGGTAGTATGATTGTAGTCGTTACTAGTTTGACCATGTTGGAATTCTTTTTCATCTGCCTCTCTTTCTAAAAGTGTTAAGATTCTGGGTGTTAGTATTGTATAAACACTGAACATTTGCACCTATATGTGTTCAGCCTATTTCTAATTAGTACGTTAATCACGGCACTTATACACTGAAATGTATAGTACTGTAAAATACAGAGTACACAATTGCTGGAACTTCTAGTACCATTATCTTACAGTGGAGGATTGATGTCCATCCCTGACCTTCACGACCGAAGTAGTATCTGGTGTGTTCTGCTATTGCATCGGACTGGAGGTTACAGGAGGGCTGCGGACCTTGTTGGGGCTGAGTTTATCTCTCTAGGACTCGCCTCCATCAGCATTCTGTAGCTTTGCCGCGTCCAAGCCCGCCCTCTTGTTGTCCATTTTACCTGCAGTGCCTTCCATCCCACCGGCCCTGCCTGGTTTGAGAGCTCTACGGCTTTATCTCCTCCCTGGCTCGAATTCGGGCCGTCTCTCACCCCCATCCCCATTTCACCTTGCACCCCTCCCTCCATCCGACAACCTTCCACGCCGCCCACATCACCCCTCCATCCTGTTCCGTCGCTGTCCCACTTCTCGTACATCCGCCACGCCTTCGCCCCGCTCTCATTCTGCAAACAAGCATCTTCTCTCTCACCTTTGACCCAACAAACCCGCTTTAACGTTGGCACCGCCCTCTATTCACCTCTTACATTAATCCACCGTCCAACTTCGCCCTGCTTACATGCCGCTGCCAATTGGTCTACCCGCCTCGAGGCCGCTTTTGCCCTTTCGCATCCGCCAAGCTTCCGGTCAACCACCAAGCTGCCGACCCACTTCCAACGGCGCACACACATCCGGGACGCTCCCGTCCATTCTCGGTTCAGCCGCTGACTGGAGGGGAGTTCTACTGGCCGGCTGCTCTGATCGATAGTTCTTCGTGGTTTCTCCGATCAATATCAGCAGAATGCCGGAGCAGTACCCTAACAAACGGGCCACGGAGCACAATCATTCCTTCTTTCTTGTCCTATACTCACCCCTTACTTTCACACACATCCACAAGCACTACACCACCACACTTGTCGGGAGATCAGTCGGGAGCTTAGAGCTTATCCCGGTTGGGGCGGTGCCCCGCTGGTGGGTGATGGTTGAGGAAATCCTCGCAAGACGACATAGGTCGGCGCCGGATCTTGCCATCCAGTGGGGACAAATCACTGCCACTTCTGAGGATAAAAACACGCACTACACTTGCGGGATTAATGACTTTAGAAGTTTATGTACCCGGAATCACTAATCAATAAATCCCTTGTCGGTTCCGTTTGACATCTACCTCGCCTTCTGTCCATTTTGACGCACCTGTATCCTATTTAGTTCTCAACTCAATTTTCCTCCCGTTCCCCTTCCCTCCATCCCCCACTTCCCTTCCATCTTGCTTCCTCCCTTCCACACTGTCCGTCCCGCTCCCTCCTCGACTCCATCTTGCTTCTTCATATTCAATGGTTGTCTTTTACATTTTTTATGCATTCTTAATTGGAAACACATATATTTTATGGTAAAATTACATAAGACAATAACTTTGATTGTATAAAGTGATTTGGACAAATTATTGTGTACTTTATGCTGTTTTCAAACGTACTTCACCATTCAACCTCCTCCGCCCATACTTCCACTTCCCCTACCACATTTTTCTTTCCTCTGCCTCGTCTTTGTCCTTCTTCAGCCCCTCGACTACCTCAATGCGGCTCCGCCTTTGTAGGCGCTGCGTGGGTGGCCCCTGCCCACTCCGTCAAGCTTGTGAAGCTGGTACGTGCCTCGCCTTTGGAATACGCTTGGAATTTTTGTTGTTTGTGTGGTTGCTTCCACAGAAAAGGTTTTAAAGGTGTGCAGATTGATATCACATTTCGTGTTTTATTCACTCACCAAAGAAATAAAATTATTAGTGCCGCAACAAAACGTATTTTCTATCATTATTTCTAATTTTTGGAAGCTTAAAAAAATTACAATTGAACGTAAATGAGACATGCGTCATTTGCTATATTCGAAATAAATTTAATGGAAACTTTAATGCAGTTTTATTAGAAAAAATACAAATTGTTTCCATATCAGTTAGAAATCACGCTAACATCATTTGTTTTACTTTTTCAAATATTGCTTACGAGGAGTAGAGAACGTATTGTAATGCTCCGACGAAAAACGTCCATTTTTTGACTGGAAAAATCGTACTCTAAAGCCCTGGTAACGAAAAAGTTGATAAATCTTGTACATCTGTGTAATAAATTACGTTTTCAATGATTATTAACCCATTGTAATTATATGTTGAGTAGTTTTTAAGCTTAGGTCAATGAAAAAAAATCAGCACTTAACATTGCCGACGTTTTGGCTATTTATTCGGTCTTCATCAGGGTTACAAACATAGGTAGGACCCTAGAGTTGACAAGCACACGGAAGCTACAAGCCGAGGGTCGGCCAGACAGACGCTTGGCCGTCACCGATTTTTCGTTACAAGGTCCCGCAAAACTTGAATACTAACTACCCAGGGCGTTAGAGGAAGCAATTTACCACATACGAACAAGATCTATCTTTTCTTTCGGATGACAAATTATCATTACCACTTTCATCAGAACTCTTTGATTGCTATTCAGGCTTATTAAATACATTACAGCCTGATACATATTAGTTGGGATGTGTCAAAAGTTTGGAGGTGATGTTTTTTTCAATAATTTGTTGTTTTTTTAAAATTTGTTGATGTTTCAAAATACTCTTTGGTTGCTATTGACATGAGTGTGTAACAACTAAAAATACTACAAATTGTAGTAATATGTCAATGTAAAATTGAAATAGATTAGTAGTAGAATAGAAATGGTAACAATAAAAATAGAATAAGTAGTAAGTCGAAATTGTGAGAAATTGCCTTAATATGAACGTCGAAAGATGGCACTGGCTGTAAAGATACGCGAAGATGTCCACGAAGATGAAGAAAAGTGAAGAAAAGTACTTTTCATGACTTACTATTTACCACCTTTCCCCATAAAAAACACCTGAGATTTTAGATATGTAGTTTTACGTATTGACAAGTTTCTTACTTTTATCCTACCAATTTTTATTTACCTCTTCAGGAGACCGTCTCAGACGTCAGAAAGAAATAGCAAATATTTTTTACTACCTTAAAAATTCCGTCAATTAGTTAAACTTTAAGGATTGACAAAAGATAATAAAGACTGAAATCCATGTAATCATATTCAGGTATCTTCTCCTCTCCCTAAAAACAGAAATATCGAAAATTCTCTTATTGAAACGAGGGTCCTAACTTCTAAACTTCGATGCAATTTGCCCAAAGCACTGTCGTCGAAGCCTTCGTAAATTATGTGAAGCACTCACAAGCTCTTAGGAAGACTCTTTCCTTCCAAATCAGTTGAGAGGGAACACCGTTACAATATTTAAGTTACGCGGGACTCTCAATGTTCCAGAAAACCTTGCCAAAAGGACTGCGATCTACAATCTGTTCTCGCATTGTTTGTCTTCATAGGTCACAGAGTCTCAGAAAGTTATATTTCTATTACGTACACTCACGTTCAGTGTATTTCACAGGCTTACACAAAAAACGTTGTCAGACCCAAAGACTTGACACATGTTTCTCTATGAATTCCGACTCGCTGAATCCGTATCTGAAGTCAGAATTGCGTTGTCGTGTTTTCTTTAAATCGCTAAAAAAAATACCGTGAAATTGTAGATTGTAAATTACACAATGTTTTTTCGCGATTAAAAAAAACTGAAGGGTGATGACGGAATTCTGGCTTCAGATTCGAATTCAGCGCTATGATGTACATAGAGAAACATCTTTGGGTCTGACAACAACCCCTGAATCCAAAAAAGTGTTATTTCATGGTAGATTTTTGCAAAAACAGTTGGAAGGCGGTGGTACAATTCTGTCTTCAGATTCACATTCAGTACGTCGAAATACATCGAAAAACATGTTTCAAGTCTTTCGGTCTGACAAGAACCCCCGAAAACAAAAATTACAATGTCACGATATTTTTTTGCGATTTAAAAACTTGGATGGCGATGACGTAATTCTGGTTCAGATTCAGATTCAGCGTGTCAAAATACATAGACAAACATGTGTCAAGTCTTGGAGCCTAGCAACTTCTTTTTGTGTGCCTATGTTATTAATGAGGCGTAGATACAAATATCTATTATTCTCCTGCACTTCTCTAAAAATACATGCCATAACTCACAACATGTTTAATTATATTTATAGCTATATTTTTATACAATAGGTGCATGCTATCTTATCCAAAAACCTGCCTTTATAAGCTGTTGACTTTTGTGTTTGGAGTAGATTAAATGGCGCACTATTACCGCTAATGTAATGTAGTACATTTCTGCACTACATAAAATGTCATTTATTCTATTCAATTGAGTAGATGATGCTTCCGGAAGATATATAATACCGCATAATATATTATACAATATTCTAAGCTCACAGCTAGACAATGTCGAAGTGATAAAAATCGATCGGGAAGTTCTAGTTGTGCATCACAGGTAGATAAATGACCATTATGAGCACTTCAATAATGTTGAGATTAACTCGATATAATGTGAATAATCGTGAGCTAATGAACAATCAACAAAATTGCACGTAACGATTACTTTTAACTACTAGAAAGATAAATCACATTGTCTAACTTGAAATAATACATAATTTATTTTTCCTTTTATCCTCTTTACAATCACCTCACTGTTACGTGTGTCATTTTACTTCGTTTTGTATTGTGTGTTCAACTTAGAAGACATGAAATATGTTTATCAACAAATCATAAGATAGTTTAGAATGATCATTAAAATACTGGGTTTGGAACAGAAGTCATTCCTGCATTTTTTCAACAAAAAATATCGGATCACGTAATTTTATTAGTACCGTGAAACAAATGCAGTACTATTGTGTGTTCGCATCAACAGGTGGTTCTTTGAATGTGTCGATTAGTACAGAGATCAATGTGAAATCAGTTGTCTGATTATCGCCATGTGAGATGAATGTAGCCCTTTCACGCAACGCTCCTACATCGACACAGCAGTTCTCCGCAGAAGAAATGACCTAGAATGTCACAGGAAATTGGTGGAAGCTTTTGGGAAAAATATCATTCCAAACCGGACAGTCGCACCGGGAGCGGTAACTCAGTGCATCAACTGATGTCACAGCAGCGCCTCTGACCGGAAGGTCCTAGGTTCGAGTCCTGACGGCGGCAGGATTCTCGACACTAGCTTTTCAGATAGGTCGAATTCAGTCGCTGTCTGGAGGAGAATTCTAGCAGCCGGCTGCTCTGATCGGTAGTTTTCCGTGGTTTCTCCGATCAACACCAGGCGAGTGCCGGAGCAGTACCCTACCGAACGGGCCACGGACCGCGCGCGATCTTTCCTATCTCTTCCTTGTCCTATCCTCTCCCCTTACACACACACTTATACTAACATGCACTACACTACCACATATTCTGGGAGACCGGTCGGGAGCTCGAGCTTGTTCTGGCTGGGGCGGTGCCCCGCTGGTGGGAAAGTCCCAGAAACCCCACTAGCCGACGGTAGGTCGGTACCGGATCTCGCCATTCAGCGGAGGAAGATCACCGCCATCTCCCGAGAAAAACATGCACTACACTAACGGGACTAATGACCACAGTAGTTGACGCGCCCGGAAACACGAAAAATCAATCAATCCGGACAGTCGCGTAATGGGCAGGAGGGTTTCAGCGAAGACTCGAAAAACATGTAATCAGTAACGCACGGGATGACTTGCAGGTGTGCGTTTCTCCATACCACTTTCGCTCTTTGACTCCAGTAGCGTCCATCGTCTGTCTCCCTCCAGCAAATGCTCGATTACCGCACGTGCCACATCAGTACGCACTCTCGCAGGTTGTCACGTGCGTTGCTCGTCAGAGTTTGCTACTCGTCCTCGCTAAACTTTTCCTGGCCATCTCGCAACTGTACGATATGGAAGAGCAATATTCGCAACACCTTCCACTAATTGAATCGTTTATTTCAGAAACCCGTCAAACGCCAAACTCTAAAAAGAGCGTTAGCTGCTCAACACTGATCCGTGAAGATAGACATATCGTTTACTGCATATTGTACTGAAAAATATTCATTTATCAACTGCTTTAATACATATACTGGTCAAACATAATGTATTAGTAAGTTGTGTATCCTTTATATGACCTTGACTTAGATATACAGTATTTAATGTATTTATTTAGTTATCTGTGTATTTATTTTTCTACGTGTATGTTCATTCATGTTTTTTTATGTTGTTGTTCAGAAGAGTTTGTCCTTATTTATTGTGATTGTGTTTTTTGTTTGTTAGCCCTAATGAAGGAATTAAATATTCCGAAACGTTGGCAAACTAATGTAATTCAATAATTGACCGATCCCGTGATCCATTATTCTACTACTTATTAACGGTCGTGATTTCTACAATGGTCAACTGCTTTAATATTAAAAAAATACTTTTAAATCAGAAAAACTGGGACTCTTTTCATCAGTTTCTCGAAATTAGAAATTTGGCGCTCGACGGGTTTCTGAAATAAACGATTCAATTTCCTATGGCACTCTAGGGCATTTCTTCCATAGAGAACGGCTGTATTAATGTAAGAGCGTTTCTCAAAAAGGGTTGCTTACAACACGCACGGCGGTAGTCAGACAACTCATATCACATTGCTCTCCGTGCTGAGACACTAAAAAACCCAAATGTTGTGAACACACACTAGTTATTCATTTCTTTCACGCGACAACTAAAATGATGTGATACGATAATATTTCTTTTAGAACAAAATAGTTGTCATGAATTCTATCCTTTCAACAAATAGCTTGTTCACTCACGTGCTCATTTACGTATTAACTTTATTTTACGCCACTCATTCACTCACTTCAACCACTCACAAACGTTATTTTACAAAACAGTTTCAGATTTACAGACAACAATATATGTTGGATTCAATCCCTCTCATCTGAATCAGGGTTTTCTTATTTTTTGAATCTATTTAGCAAATAATTCATCATAATAATATTAATAGTAATAACAATAAAAAAGAAATAAAGCACATGCACCCGAATGAGCGGAATGCTTTATCTCTAGACTCTTTTGTATAAAACTACATAAATAAATAAGTAAATAAATAAGTAAATTAATTAAATAAATAAATAAATAAATAAATAAATAAATAAATAAATAAGTAAATAAATATTAACTTATCCGTTGCCTCACATTTTCCCATTCACTGCTCATTTAATTCAGGACTTTGATTCAGTCCTTCATTCAGCGTGCGTCGCCCATTCTCCCCTTAACTGGTCGCTAGTCACAGGTCAGCTCTTGTGCTGCATCGCCGTCGTCCTCGCGGTGGCCGTCCGTCGGCGTGTTAGGCGGGTTGCCTATCGGGCGGCGCCGATGCGAATCCGAGGCTGCCGCCAAGGGAGCGCAGACGCTGCGGTCAGCCCCCTCCCTCCCTCCCTCTCTCCGTACCTCCCTCCGTCTCTCCGTCCCTCAGTCCCTCCGTCCCTCCCTCCCTCCCGCCCGCCCTCACACCCACCCACCCTCTCTCCCTCACTACCGCCCACCCGCCCGCCCGCCCTCCCGTCCGCCCTCAAGCCCTCACTTACTCCCTCCCTTCCTCCGTCCCTCCGTCCCTCCCTCACGCCCGCCCACCTTCCCTCCCTCCCGCTCGCGCGGCGCGGCGCGGCGCGGCGCGGTGCGTCGGCCGCCCCGGGACAGCAAGAGGGATGGCCGGGCGGAGAGCAAGTGGGGTCAGCAGCTGTGCCCGGGTCGGCCGCCGTGTTTCCTCTGTCACGCAGTACCTGCCGCTCCCCCAAACGAGGATGCCCTTGCCGTGTTCTCGGTAGTCTGCCACGGAGAGTTGAAATGTACAGTTCAAGGAGGAGACGTAGAAGGGGTTGATTTATTAGTTGTTAATGATTCCGGAGGCGTTAACTACCGAGATCGTTAGTTCCGTAAGTGTAGTGCATTTCCCCCCTCGGGAGGTGGAGGTGATTTATTTATTTTTAACTGTCTATTAATCTTATTATTTTCAAATTGTCCCATTCAATTTTAAAACAGTAATGTAATTGTATTTTTAATTGTATCTTTTTTCTTGTTTCGTACAATGTTTCGATGCCTTTTTACATCATTATCAAGTACTGAAAATTAAAATTTTTGTTTTAACATTACAATTATTTATATACTAAATATTCCAAATTATTTTGACTTTCGAAGGTTAATACAATTGATGATCATAATTTGTGTTGATGTATACAATCATTTGATGTGATCTTCAATCTAATAACATATTTCTACATATTCAATTATATTCATTACAATTTATTATATTAAGTATGCATATCAAATTTTGAGACCTACCTTTTTAATTATTTAAAAATGTATATGTGATCGAGGTCATTTTACGTTATTGTTCCTCTGTAAATATGTTGTCTTGATTGCAATCAGCAACTGAAGACTAGTTTTTTTTTAATTTGGAAAGGTTTCCTTGGAAGTGATGATGAAATGTTACGTTCAAAAATTCCCAACACCCATTGGCCTTATTCATTACCTCCATACATGATATTAACTGGTAATATTGCAATTTCAATTTGTTTTTTTAATTTTACGTTGATAGCTAGTACATTGTTCAGCCGTAAGGCTCTTTAGATGATTGACCGAGTAACTTTGTGCCAGCAAAGTGTAAAGGAGGTAACTTCTTGTCACCTCCCTGGAAGTGTTTTCATTAGGTTAGGCTTTCCACCAAGGTTATTGTAAGGAATATTTGTTAGAGAGCGATTACAGGGATAAGAGAAAATACGATTGGAGAGACAAGTAAATGTAAGGAATGTTCTTATCTTATCTAATGTCGGAGAGGTATTGAAGGAAAATGTGAAATGGAGTCTGTTTCTTAGGCGGGACAATGGTTTTTTTTCAGTTCCTATTCAGTAAGTGACTGCTCCTTGAACTTGGTATAAATTATTGAAGAAATTATATGCCAGTTTCGTAATGGAGGAAGTAATCGGTTCTATTGCAAGATTGTTGTGCAGTGTTGTATTGCTGACAAATCATTTATTCGAGGCATTTACTGTTTTTCTTAAGATTTTGTTTTGAGTATATTTGTAAATTATTTAATGTGGTTGGAGCAGCTGAAATCCATACAGGGTCATCATACGTCCATAAGTTAATATCGGACGAAGATTCTATTTGTAAATGGTTAAAGTGGAATAAATTTTTAAACAAGAGTTGTGGTTGAGAACCGGATGTAAAATGGCTAACCATGTATTCGCTTCAATTACTTTGGAGGAGATGTACGTACATTATGGCCGTTCTTTAACACAGTTTTATTTCTGAGTATAAGTGCTTTAAATGACTTCCGATGAAGTATCTCAAAAACTCAAAATATTTTCTGTGAAAATGAGCTCAACATTAGTCATTTTCAAACACGCTTAAGCAGTTTCTCAAAAATAGTCATTTTTCGATGAACAGGGTATAGCCGAATAAGGCGATGAAAAGTAACCCCAAACGAAATCGATAATCGCGATGCTCATATGAAAGAGAATACAAAATTATATAGATTCACAAAACATCCTCCTCCTGGAGTAATCTATTGCAGAGATAGAGAAACATGTTTTGAATGTTTTATTTTTATCTCAGCATCTATTACGTGTATCAGAATGAAAACAAATTTCAGAGACGGACAAACATAGTTCAACTTGAAGGTATTTTTGTCAATGAATTTTGACGCCAAATTCATACATGGAAAAAAATAATAAATTTGTAAAGTTCCTCTTGAACGTGAAAACGTTGGAGTACTGTCTCAATTTTCCCCCTAAAATGGGTCTTTTAACATTCTATAACACATCTTTTTCAGATGTATAAACAATGTGGACGGTAGTGAAAAATAATTAATACTAATCTTTTCAGTTTAAACATTTGAAATTCGTGCCCAAATGTGATTGGAAAAAACGTGTATAGTATTGGGTGTTCTAAATGTGCGTAAGTAAGGGGTGACGTTAGGACAAGGAAGGGGAAGGGAAGATTGTTCGCGGTCCGGACCCATTTGTTAAGGTACTATCCCGGCTCTCGCCTGGTGTTGACCGAAGAAAACACGGAAAACTATCAATCAGAGCAGTCGGTTACTAGAATTCTTCTCCAGACAGCCACGGAATTTGACCTAGCTGTCTAGTGTGACGTCGTCGTGATGTGAAGAACAACACAGACACGGAGTTTCTTTGTACAGGTTTATTTACAAATACTGTGTATTACAATGTTTACATACTCCTCCGGATACTAGCGCTGCACTCCACAGCACTACCATTCCTGAGGCAAGCCGCCCCAGCCTTTTTTTTAAATAGTTTTTATTTCCTTGTTCGACATTATTATGCCTTTCAAGGGTTTTTATGATACATAGTATACAATTTTGTGTAATTACATTTCCTCATGCATGAACAATGGTAGAAGACTAATATTTACAATATAAACAATAACAACTAAGGATACCCAGGAAGGGTCCTTCAGGAAAATACATACAATATATGAATTAGAAACATAAATATTTAATTTAGAAATGTTGTAACCTGCTTTACAGCTAATTAAGGAGGATGTAGTAGGTCTTTTGAATATCTTGATTTTATTCGTGGAAAAAGATTGGCTGATTTACCTAGAGTGTACAAAGGAGTGGCTGGGCAAGATGAAAGAGAAGAGTAGAAATTAGAAGAAAGTTTTAGAATCCAAGTTTTCAGAGGTTCTATAGATAGTTCTTTTAAAATTTGATCATTTCTGATATACCATGGAGCTTTTAAAACATTTCTTAAAAATTTATTTTGCAGTACTTCCAGTTTTTGAAGGTTGTTTTTAGCGGCACCTCCCCAAATTGGGCAGGCGTAGGTCAGTGAAGGTCGTATAATGTATTTAAATATTATTAGTGCTGATTCTATTGATAATTTTGATTTTCTATTTATGAATGGATACAATTTTAGTATTTTTATATGTGTGTTATTAGCTATTGATGTTATGTGGTTTTTCCAGGTTAATTTGGTATCTATTTGAAGTCCAAGATATTTAACAGGGGTGTCATTTGGAAGCCATTTAACTGCATGGTTATTAATTATTAAGGGATATGTGGGATGAATCCGTTTTAAGGAGAAAATTTTTGCTTGAGATTTTTGGTGATTTATTTTTATTTGCCAATCATTGAACCAAGACATGAGGAGATTTAGGTCATCTTGGAGATTGTCTCTACCTAGAAGAAGATCACTATGAGTGGTAAATATTGCAGTGTCGTCCGCAAATAAGGCAATTTCTGAGTGTAAGAGGTAAGGCATATCAGAAATAAAACATTAAAGAGCATAGGTGATAAAGGAGATCCTTGGGGAAGTCCAGCTTGTATATTGTGATCAGTTGAGAGAGTGTTATTTATTTGAACTTTGAATCTTCGATTAACTAAAAAGGATTTTATTATGTTTTGTAAGTAATTTGGGAAACCAATATTTCTCAATTTAAAAAGTAATCCATCATGCCAGATTTTATCAAATGCTTTTTTTACATCTAGAAATATAGCAAGAGTATGACGTAATTTTTGGAAATTGGTGGCAATATAGTCTGTTAAACGTAACAATTGATGCGTAGTAGAATGGTTATGTCTGAAACCAAATTGACTACTAGGAAGAATATTATTTTGATTTAAAAATTTATTAATCCTCGTTAAGATTGCCCTTTCAAAGATTTTTGAAAAAATTGGCAGCAAACTAATTGGTCTGAAATTTTCAGGTTCAGTTTGATCTGTGTTGGGTTTAGGAATTGGCAGGATAAGTGCAGTTTTCCAGGAGTTTGGAAAGTAGTCGAGTCTAAAACATGCATTATATATAGCTGTTAGTGAACTGAGGATGGGATATGGTAAATGTTTAATTACAATATTAGGAATTAAATCTAAGCCTGGTGATTTCTTGTTTTTAAGTTTGGAAATTATGTATTTGACTTCAGATGGGGAAATAAATTTAATTCTTTCAGGAACTCTATGAAGTGGTTTGGCTAATGATTGGACTATGTTTTGGGTAAAGGAAATATTTGAAAGGAGGTTATTAGTAAAAGAGAGTTCAAAATGATTTGCCAATAGTTCTGCTTTTTCAGAATCAGTAGTTGCTAATGTGTTGTTATTATTATTTTTTAATGTGAGTAATTGTTTTTCCTCATTTGTTATATTTTTAATTGCAGACCAGAGGGAAGCAGAGTTAGGTTGAAGCTGGGATATATAGTTTCTAAATTTAGAAAACCTGTATTGTTCTAGTTTATTTTTAACTTCATGAGTAAGGCGATTTAAGGTAGTTTTAATAGCAGGATCTCGAGTGATTTGCCACTTTCTACGAGTTACATGCTTGAGAGCCATTAAATTTAATATTTCTTTTGGTAGGACAGGTGTGACTGATTTGTTAGAATTATTACTTGTCTTTGTTGATAATTTAATAGCTTGTAATATATTTCTTTGCATTTTTAAAATTTCAGCATCTACATCAAATAGAGTATGGAGAGAAGTAGGATAATTATTTGTTTGAAGCATACATGACTGGAAAAGTTTCCAATTTACATTACCTTTAATTAGGGAATTAGAATGTGTCTGCTGTGGAATAACATTATTAAAGTTAATTAATACAGGATTGTGATCCGAGTTTAATGCTGGTATGCAGTATTGTGTGAGAGGGAAGTTTAAATTTTGTGAGACTGCAATGTCCAAAATATCTGGAGAAATGGTATTATTATATGAATAATGGGTAGGTTGAGAAGGGGCATGAATTGTCCAGTTATTCATAGTTGCTAGATTAAATAATAATATACCTTGAGGGGTAGTCGTTTTACATCCCCATGCTTGGTGTTTTGCATTGAGATCTCCAATTAGTAATACTTTATCATTATTATTGAAGAGTAGTTCCAGGGTGTTTTTAGGTATTTTTTATTTGGGGGTTTGTAAACTACTATTATTGTTAATTTTCCGACTTATAAATTTATTGTTATAGCTGTTATTTCTAATTCCTTGCAGGTAGGTACAAATATTTGTGAATGTTTGATTTTTCCTTTGATTACTATTGCTACCCCACCCCCACCATGTAAAGAAGCTCTATCTTCTCTGTATGTGATATAATTTGGAATATTAACTTTTTTAGCATTGTTTAGATGTGTTTCCGTAATACACGCTATGTCAATTTTTAGGTCATTTAGGAAATGTTTGAATTCATTTATTTGACGAAATAGTCCGTTGGCATTCCAATTTAATAATTTTATTTTATGGTGATCCATTATTGATTATCCTTGGCAGTACTTCTATTATTAATTGCTGAATTTGTGGAATTAATATATTTAAAATCTGAGTTGTTAAACTTGGAATATATTTATTAAAATCTATTGAAGTAGGTGGGGATGGAACAAAGTTATTTTCAAGATACTTTTGTGAATTTCTTGAGAGTGATGGTAGACGAGTGAAATTCTGTAAATTATTAATCAAAGGAGGAGGAGAAGTAGGGGAGGGTGGAGTTTTGGAATTTCTAGTTGGTCTTTGGTAGTATTGATGTTGATTTTGAAGGGGGTTGAAAATTAAAGGATTTTGTACTGTATTTCCAAATGGATTTGAACTAGATTTTGAATTACTATTTTTGAAGAATCTACATCCTCTATAATTCGCTGTGTGATTTTCAAGACAGTTCACACATTGAGGAAGAGAATTTTTAGGTTTTTTACATTTAGTATAATGATGTTTTTCTAAACATCTAACACATCTTGGTTCCAGTTTACAGTTTGCTTGTGTATGATTAAATAACTGACAATTTTTACATTGAATTGGTGAGATTTTGTTTCGAAATTTGACTTTTACAACACTATTGAATAATTTTCTTAATTTGATTATCTCCCTACTTTGATCACTGTCTAAGAGTTCCACTGCACACATTTCTAAGGCTTCTCTTTTTTTCCCAAAGAGTCTGTAAACAGTATTTACTGAGAATGTTTGACCTAATTCTAACTTAATTTCTTCGTTAGTATACGAAGTTGGTATGTCGTAAATAATAGCTGAAAGTACTCTTTTTGTTGGATCCCTATAAGTAAAATAATGAATGTTATTTTGGTCACAATGTTTTCTGTATTTTCTGTAGTCTTCTATTGTTTGGAAAAATATAGAAACATAGTCGTTTTTAATTTTAGTACTAAACTCATTATTTACTATTTGCTTAATTTCTAAGATAAATGAATTGAAATTTCTTAGGGTACCTGAAGTTTTACTAATATTTATTGGGGGTATTTTTGCTGGTTCTAAATTCGGAATAGTACTATCAGATTCATCTGTAACTTCATGGAGTACTTGAAACGGGTTATCAGTGGGAATATTATATACGGGAGGTAAATCTTGCGAACTGGCACTTTCTTCACTGCTCATACCTCGTTTACGTTTTGAACTATTATAATCACTTTGATGAGAACTTTCACTTAGATGAGATGCACTAATTTGAGTAGGATTTTGTAACTCACTTGGGACGTCCATTGGATTGTGAGAAGTATTTTGCTGAAGTAGCCGTTGAAGTTCCTGCGACTGTTGTCTTAGAAATAGTATTTCATGTTCCAAGGCTTGAATTTTTGCTTCTGGAGATGTGATTGCGTCGGTATTGTAATTAGGATTTTGAACCATGTTTAAATTTAAGTCGTTGCAGTTTGGAATAGGAACGCACTGGTGAGCAGTTAAAAGCGCCGACGAGATGGCCTCGGGTAACGATGGAGGGGGCTCCATCTTGGGAGACCCAAGGTTCGCCCCTCCTATCAATACAAGGCGTTGGCGATTTACCTGATAATCCGGCAATTATTGATGGCTCACAGAAATAAGTTGGTCCACCTCCCAGCACGCACTCCCCACTTACAACTGACACGATTGTAGTTTAGCTTCCACTAGCTCGGAAACACAACACTTTATAAAACTGGCACTGGTAACGGTAGCAGAGCTCGACCTCAGAACGTCTGCACTGCTCGGCGTCACAGACCGGACTGGCCGCCCCAGCCTGACCCAGAGTACCCCAGCATGCTGACTTGTAGCACCGCTCCCGGTACCTGACCTCTGGCCACCTAGAAAGTCTACGATCACCCCGTCAAAGATTAACAAAAGTGCCTCCGTCCGGCGATTCGGCCCAAACTCGAATGCCAACGGTTTTCTCTACCGGCGTCTTTAGCGAGGAGTCTCGCGACAGACCTCCCACGCTGAAGACTCGCGGACCGCGTCACCTCATTACTGAGTTTGGGGCCGGTCGCAAAATGGGGCCCGCCGCCAACTGCAGACGATCTGTCCTCACCCATCATTCTGCGCTAGCTGACCCCCAGACGTTCCTAGACACGCCCCCGGTGGCCTGCACCCTCCAAGGCGACAGCTCCGGTTGCACCGCCAGACCGGCGCCTGAACCACCCCCTCCCACGCGCCGGCCCGCACCTTATGCCAACTAAAATGCTATGACGTTACACTAGCTAGTGATGAAATCCCTGCCATCGTTGGGACTCGAATCCTAGAACCACCCAGTCAGAGGAACTGCAGTGACATCACTTGAAGACCTGAGCCACCTTTGCTCGCACTACCAATCGTGATGATGGGGGTCTTTCAGAATTATCCCCACGGAGGCGGTAGTTACCGCGTGAGGCTCCAACACCTAATCAAAAGAAAGGGGAACTGGGTAGTGCGAAAAAGTCTGTGCCATTTCTTAGCACCACCAGTTTGAATGTGCAGGGTTTCTGTTGAAACGTGCTTGATTAAGTTCAGTGGTCGTTCAATATGAATGTGTGGGTTCTCAATTTGAAAATTAAAAGGCATATAATACATCTACTAGGAAGTTGGCATCCAATCCCGGGAAATGAGTAAATATGAAATGAACGGCTGTTTTGATGAAATGGTCAGTGAAAGTTCCCCTTTGCCTACCTCTCCACATTCACAATTCCACAGTACTATGGTTTTATCACTCGATTGAGAGAGATTGTCAAATCACAACCAGTAATTGAATTTTTTAATAATAATTCTCAACTCACATCACACGCTTTTTCAGCCTTTTTCATTCTTTTCCGCGAAATTACTAACAAAGGTGTGAAAATGTGTAGAGGAACATGGATGACATCATTTTTATATTCGGAAGAGTTAATTGAACACAGGTCGAAAAACTTGTAATACGTGACGCACGCGTAATTGTCGATTTTCCTGCGCATACGGAAAATATGTGAAATTCAGCATACAGTTCGCACCTTATATAATATTCTTAAATAATGAATTTAGTATGTGTCTAGTAGAGTAAGAGTTTACCCTTATTTGGTTTTTTATCTTGTGAAACAGTAACAAATACAAGTCGAGCTTGTGAAATCTTCTATATCTATACTAGTACATAAAGATAGAAGTGCGTTGTCTTTAGCGCGATAACCTTTAAATCAACAGAACCAATTCCGTTAAAAATTTTGTGGCAGCTTCCTTTACAGGTCTGGAGTATCATAGACTATGATTTACAATCCTAAACAGCTATATTTTTACAAAATAATTACTTTTCTCGACATTTTTCGCCTAGCCTTACATTACATATTGAAGAGTGCATCAATGTCAATAGTTTGGCTGCGCGCCACCAGAGGATGACGTCTGAGATCTACTACTGATATCATCAATGTCCAGAATTATTACGAAATTCATTGGAGTTTGAATTAGGTTATGTAATGTCCCTGTGTGAACGTCGGTGATTTGTTATTTCTAAACGTGATTTGTTAGTTTTGCATGACATGAAAAGATGGAATTTCTCGTCCTCTCTAATTTACTGTAATAAATGCCCGAGCAACGCTGAGTACTTCAGCTAGCTCAGAGATAAATTTCTCACCACTCAGCAACTCGTTAATTTAGCGATAATTTCCAAAGCGCTTCTGGTATTAGATTTGATAAAGTTGTAACGTTTTATATTAATACTAACAAGATAAATTATTTTATTATTATACCGTTAGATAATACCATTTTGAATTTTGATTCCTAGGTTTGCTACTTGTTTTAATGTTTTAAAAACTACTTTGTTTGAGTTGTCCTAATATTTCTCAAGAGCCTTTTTGATTAACTGCCTATTAGAGTAGGCCAAATTATACAAAATATTTGTGAAAAATTATAAAAGATTTTCGGGTCTTTAAACGGATTTTATAATATTACAGATCAGCATTTAATATCCCACAAATGAAAGCTGAATAAACTTACCACGTTAACACAGATTTTTAATAAAATACTAAACAGCATCTGTATGTGATCCTACTCGCAGGTAACGTCCGTACTTCATCCTGCAGATACATTTTCGATATGAGAGGCTTCACAAACATGCAACAACTGGGACTCGTGGACGAGGGTGAATTCTCGTGTAATTCCACCGAAATGAGAGTGTGCGTGAAGCAAAATGATGGTGACGGTGGTGATGAGGGCTGATAACAATAGCGCGTAAGTTGGTGAAGCGTGCAACGCAACGTCGGGTCCGACCAGGCATTCATTGTGAGCGCCGCCTGGTTGCTCTCTGGTCGGCTGCGCGTAATCGATAGCGACGCGTGTCGACGCACCGTAAAACACGAGGATCACCATTCCACCGTCGTAAATCCGAGCGCGCCCTGGGGCCTCACCCCTCTCCGCCTCGCCCCCACTCCGCTTCAACCCTCCCTCCGACCTCCTCGGCAACCCGGCCCCTTCGCAAACGCCCCCCCCCCCGAAGTTCATTCTTTACTCCTTTTAACGCTCGTTTCCTCCCTGCGTCATCCACACATCACCCCTCCGCCATTCACTCGATCTATCCTTGAACTTTTGCAATCCTCGTCCTTTGCCGCACACATCCTCTCTACTCTCTTCTTCCTATCTTCCTCTCTGTTCCCTGCCCATCCGGCCTCTCCATCCCCTCCCCGCCGACCTCCATCCTCTCCTACCTACACTGGCTTCCGCGTCCCCCGTCGCAGCCGAACGCCTTTTCGTACCTCTCCCCTCCCCCACCTCACCGACTTCGACCATTCTACCTCCATCTTTCGCTTTCTACTTCGCCCCCTCCATCCCCAGTACCCTCCACTCCCTTCACGCCAACCTCCATCTCTTTCCACCCGTCCCGTCATCACCGCTCCCTATGACCCCCGACCCCTCCATTTAGCCTAGCCATTTTCCCTCCTTTCCCCTCCCCACATTCATTCTTGCCATTCTCCCACCTTGCCCATCCTCCACATTCATTCAATCCATTGTCATTCATTCCTCCATCCCCCACATTTATTCAAGCCATTCTCCCTCCTTTTCCTATTCCCACATTCTTTCTAGCCGTTCTCCTTTCCCCATCCCCATATTCATTATAGTCTTTCTCCCTCCTTTCCACATCCCCACATTCATTCTAGATATTCTCCCTCCTTTCATTTCCGTTCTTTCTACTTCCCGTCTCTTCCATTCCTCGTTCTCTTCATCACCGTCCCCTCCATCCTTCGTCCCCTGCATCCTACGTCTCTTCGGACGGCGTCTCTGCATACTCAGACCAACACTTGACCTCGTTAGAGTTACCTCTTCTACCGTTCTCAATAGGCCCCCTCCCTGTACGCTCCACATTGAATCGTTGCAGCCAATATCACCCTTCTTCAAACCATCTTTTCTGTTAAACATTGTTCTTTACCCCAAACCACTCCGTTACTTTTTGCCCCATCTCCACTTCTGCCTCCCCCTCCACACGTTCCCGCCTTTTCCACTTCTCTGTACTACGTCGATGCACCTAAATTATGAACTCACCCCTGCCACTTTCATCCACCCCACCGCTCACCTTGGGATTTTGATTGATTAATGATTCCGAGCGCGTCAACTGCTATGGTCATTGGTCCCATAAGTGCATTTCACGTTTTCCCCATGGAGATGACGGGAATCTTACCTTGCTCGATTGTGAGATCCGGATCCAAGCCTACCGTCAGCCAGCGGAATTTTCCTCATCCAGGTACCTCCCCAGCAGGGACAACCTCTAAGCTCCCGACTGATCTCTCGGCGTGTATGGTAGTGTAGTGCATGTAAGTGTATATGAGAACGGGCTAGGATAGGACAAGGTAGAGGAAGAAAAGATCACGCCCGGTCCGTTGCTCGTTTGTTAGGGTACTGCTCCGTCAATCGCCTGGTATTGATAGGAGAAACCACGAAAAAAAATTCTGATCAGAGCATCCGGCCGCTAGAATTCTCCTCCAGACAGCGACTGAACTCGACCTAGCATCTAGCTAGTGTTGTAAATCAGAGGAAATGCAGAGGCACCTCGTCAGAGGGACCTCCTGGTCAAAGAAGAAATGTATCTGAGAACTCCCAGGACAAGTGACAATATTCTTCTTGAAATATTTAGTGTTGAAAATTAGATTCTTTCGTCGACATGTGTTGATAGTGTAATTGTGTCCGTTTTCAGAAATCCCCATTGCCAGAACCATGGAAGTCGGTTTAGAAATTCACCAACTCTCTCACCCGCGAATGTATAACGAATCATTTCAATGCCTCAGCAGGGGTCATTCTCTCCTCCTGTGAGCTAGACCCCGCTTCTTCCTCGAATCCCTTCTCTTTTCCCGTCCAACTCCACTATTACCTTTTCCTGACTGTGATCATTCTCTCCTCCTGTGAGCTAGACCCCGCTTCTTCCTTGAACCCCCTTCTCATTCCTGCCCCTCCAATTTCCTCTCCACTTTTGCGCTGCCTGATACACCATCACCAGCTCCTTCTCGCCCCGATCCCGCGCGTCTGTCCGCGCTCCACTTCTCCGTCTCGCTCTCTGGAATTTCCCCACCCACGCTCCCACCCCGTCACGGTCCACCGCCTCCACTCTCTCTCTTTCCCCTCTCTCTCTCTCTATCTCGCTTCTCACTCTCCACTCTCCCCCTCCACCCTTCATTGCACGTCACTCAGCTTTTCTCTGCGCCACTTCCCCACCCCCTGTCCCCACTCGTTACGGTTCACCGCTCTCTCTCTTTTCCACTCTCCCTCTCTCTCCTCTCACTCTCCGCTCTCCACCTCGAGCCTTCGTCGCTCGTCGCTGAGCTTCTCTCCGCCGCCCATTGCTTCTGGCGCGGTGCTATCTACGCGCTTCGCTTTTATTGTCTCTCGAGTAACGACGGCCACTTTACAGCACGCTCATTTTCTTCAGTCTCTCCCGCCCCTGCCCTCCCCCTGCGCCTGTACTTTTCCCAGCCACGAGCGTCGGGCACAATCACTTCTCTGCACTATATTCCTTCCGCTGTTTTACTGTGGCAACCTTTGTACTGTTCACGCTTGTGCACCACCTCATTTTTCATCATCTCATATCTCATGCTCTTTTATTTTTCGGGAAATTTTAGAAACTTAGACAAATGGCATTCATTTTTTAAAAAGAAAGTGAAATGTTTTCTGAAGCATGAAGGGTTACGTAGATTTACACGAAGTAAAAGAATTATTCTGGAGCGACTGGTATTTAACACCTAATTCTTTGTGTTTGTTTTCATTTCTACCTTCTAAAATCAAACCTACTTTTGCATATCAATTTTTAATTTTTAATTTTTAACTCTTATCAGTTAGTTTTCTGTAAGTGAATATAAACAATTTATAATGTAATATTTTCCAATATTTTTTTTTCATTCAATTTGTATATCAATGTCAATATTATAATTGATAGTTGCACAGAACATGTAATTACTGAACACCGGACGACCCCTGTATTATTTTTCTTACTTACATAGTATGGAGAAACTTATATGACTCTGCACAGTTTGGGACGAAAAATTCGTATAGTAGGTAGTACAGAAAATGGGTAATTATTGCTTTTAGTGTGGTAAATTACTTTCTCTAACACTGTGCAGTCAAATTCACGTTTCGTGGGTCTTTGATTTTGAGAAATTGATTTATAGTTAAGCCGTAACCGTTAGTCACTCTGTCAGTCTGTTATGAACGTTAGCGGCTAAATAAATGCACAATTTTCGTCAAAATAGATATAAATCGCTGAAGTTGCGGTTCTTTGAATTTAAAACGAATGTCTTGTGCATTGTGAATATTTATCAATATTATTATTTATGGTACTTTCACGAGCTTTTAATATTTTCAAAATTTTCTAAAAAAATAAGAAGTAGCTCCAAATAATCTCTATATTTGTTCTCGGATAAAGCAAAATACGCTTATAAAACCTGTGTAGGTCCTTTTTTTAATATCTTTTAATTTTACAAACATCCATTTTTTTCGGCGCCTTCCTTCAATTGAAGATAGTAATTTTTAAATGAAATATTAAAATTAGTTCTTTAAATAAGCATGTACAATTGTTTCAAAATATGAATAGTTTTACGTATTTTGTGTCAAATAAGCTCATTTTAACAGAAAACTTTTGAGTTTTTGGGAAACGCAGAGTACAAAAAAGTCCGTATATAAATATCAACGACCTAAGAAACATTTCTAGAGAAATTCATTTCAGTTATTTTGAAAAATTCAAAGGAATAATTCAAAATGACATTAATATCAAATTATTCAGTGAATTTAGCACAATCAGAACAAAACGTTTAAAGAAAAAATATGGAGCCGATTTTTTGAAAATGTAGTTCGAGAGTTCAGCCCTTTTGTGCTTATTTTCATATTTTTTTAGTTTTCAATAAATTTATTGGACATTATTTGAAGCACTTGTGTTACTTAATGCAAATAATATACAAACCTCGGATAGCTTAAATATTAACTAGACGTGAGGGATATAAAAAAATGTGTGCAATTTTTTAAGTAATTCATAAAAGGCCTTTATGTCATCCATAGTGTATTTATTACTACCCCTACAAAAATTTGAAGAAAGAATTTGGAGCCGTTTTTTCAGAGAATATTGTTGTAATATTTTAATATTGCATATTTTTCACACAAAATTGGGTTAAAACTAAAATTTTAAAAAATGACACCACGTTAATTAAAAAAGTATTGTGTAGAACAAAATTAATTTAATAAAAAATCTCTATCTTCAATATAGTAGTTGTAACAAGACCTCAAAGAAATAAAACTTATCTACTTTTTGGAAGTTTAGATTTAACGCTAAAAATTGGACCTATTCCATCTTTATAATTGTATTTCTCTCTATTCTTACAGGAAATTAAAAGAAAACATTGGAGCAATTTTTATGAAATTTCAAAAATGTTTAATGGTGTTCATGTATAATATCCAAAATTTATAGAATTATTTTCCAAATCACAATCTTTGTGTCGAGTCTGATCGACCGGTAATTATTCATTTTCGAAAAAATCCAAAAATTGTTTAGGCATAAGTTTTGTTCACGGACGGACTGACAGAAGAGCAGTCAGTCGGAGACAGACGAGCAGACAGTGGGACAGACGGACGGACGGACTTACGAAAAACACATTTATATCACGGGACCCCATTTCCATTAAAACCTCTAAAAATCGATTTTCCGATTTCCGCAGCGTTACAAAGTTTCTCTTACATTACGTAGTACGTACATAGATACATACATACATACATTACTCCCTATTTACGTACGTATACGAGAAAGTGAAAATAAGATATTCTAAAAAAAAGCTCAGCTTTTTCTTGGATAGTGCTAAGAACAGTTATAAAAAATGACGCATTTCCAGTTTTGTTGAATTCTCTGAATTTTCGAAAATTGCCAACGTTGAAATTAATAGGAAAATGTGTGAGCTGTTGTAGCACCACTATTTATGTTTGATGTTGTCGTTTTTCGCCCAACATCATTCTTTCTTTTGTAAGTTCCTCTCCAGGTTCATAACTTCATCTATTCCTTTTCTCTTACGCTGCGCGTAATCTCTCTCTTTTTTTTTTTAAATCTACAACTAAAAACTCAATGTTGTGCATTACTCTCGATTCTCTCATGAAAGTAGACCCTAATTTTAGTACATCCTTTTATTCTTTAAACGACTATTCATAATATTCCATTTCCAAATTATGTGGAGCCAATATACGGACCCGCACACGCTTCCTTTTGACGATCGATTTTTGATCTTTGGATTTTGAATTTAGCGTACGTGTATATGCACAGTGTTGTTTATGGAACCTCGGATGCGGAAATATTCATGCGCATATTTGCTAAAATTAAGGGATGGTCGAAAGAAAACGTGAAAATCAAGTCTTTAACAAATAACACAATATTTATATTCCATTCCTCTATCTATTTCACTTTTGTAACTAACCTTGCCACATCCACTTGCCTTCAGCTCGAATTTCATTCCCCCGATTCCTCTCCACCTTCACCACGTTCTCTACTCCCTTCTTTTTTGTTAATTTCCCTGCACACTGATCGCCCAATTTACGAGACTGCAAGTGCTCGGTTCACTTTACGGCCGACCGAGAACCTTATGACGATGGCTGCGGGCCAAACGAACAAATGACGCAGTACTGCACAGCAACTGAGGGCATAAGCTGTCGGTTTATGGAATGTTCACTCTGACAGATCGGTTGATCTCGTCCGCGCGATGTCCAAGCCGATCTTTCGTGATGTACGAACCATATTCCAAATAATTCTTGAAGCTTATCGTCGTTTCTCAGCCTCGATAGAGCAGCCGTTATTTTAAGTACTTGTTTTTACAATGGAATAAAAAACAGGTTCCTAAATTAACTATTATTGGATTGGTATTTTATAGGGCAATTTATTTCTGTGTGAGTTTCATAATACTGTATTCTCTTGAACACATTTTTCATATTCATTTTATGTACTTTCTTGTTAAATGGCAAACCGAAAGCACGACTGCAGATACTAACATTCATTTCGGAGACAGCTTAACTAACATTCATTCATAATAACACTCAATCATAAAATTGTAATAATTACCGTCGTAGATATATGAACGTTCCCCTCTCAATTCCCGAAGCTAAAATAATATATTTTCAGGTAATCCAGTCATGGGTACTTGCTACTAATTAGAAATAATGATTATCGTATTGCATGAATTTACATTATGCATTATATATAAAATTCTTAAGCTCCTTACATTTAGTTTTTCCTTTGCATTTTAGTTGCCTCTTACATTATAATTTGAAGAACTAAAATGTTAAGGATGTTGCTCAGAATTTCATTCCTGTACATTGTTAGTATTTCAGTAAGTTGTTAGTAGTAAATTGTTAGCATTCTAGTAAAATGTTAATTCCAAATGAAAAGGCCTAGGATTTCAGTCACAACTGTTGCAAGATTTTCGACACTAGCTAGATATTCTAGGTTCATCAGTAGGTGGAATTCAGTAGGTGTCTGGAGGAGAATGTCGGACCCTACAGTAGTACCCTAAGAAATGGGCCACGGACTACCCGCGATTTCCTTCTTCCTTGTCCTATCCTCACTCCTTACTTTAAACACTACACTACCACACAGGAACAAAAGTTTCAGACAAATGTGAGAGAAAAGCAGCACTTTTTTTTATTATTTTTCCATCAAAATTCGGAGTATTTTTCCAAATGCCTAGAAATGTTAATACACAAATGTGAAAAGTGAGTCATCATCAAACTGATAAGTAAAAGTAAAAGGATCCTCAAACTGAAAAGTTACGTTTTTTCTTTGCATCAAAAATAGGAGTTAGCAAGGCCAGAAAGAAATATTTGGAACCTATCACGTATTTTCACATTCTCACAGTTCCAGGAAAATATCCCTTAGAAAAAAAAAGAACTCACGCGATTAGTCCACAGCCGACAGCTTTCAATTCCAGCAGGCGACTGAATCTGACGATCTGCTACTTGATCTTCTCGAAACTCTACGGCTGCCTCCCACGCCGAACCACCGCCTCCACTTTGCCCCAGTACTTGGCGCTCCAGACAGCCAGACAGCCAATCTTCACCGCTGGCCCCAGCCTCTAGCTCCCGCGTACCCGCAGTCCCCACCGTGATCCCGCTCTCGCTGTTTCAACACCACTCCCTCACTGCTAAAGGCATACTCCGTTGCAACGCTACCCCCCCCCCCCCCCCCCCCCCCCCCCCCCCCCCCCCCCCCCCCCCCCCCCCCCCCCCCCCCCCCCCCCCCCCCCCCCCCCCCCCCCCCCCCCCCCCCCGCCCCCCCCGCCGCCCCCGCCGCCCCCGCCGCCCCCGCCGCCCCCGCCGCCCCCGCCGCCCCCGCCGCCCCCGCCGCCCCCGCCGCCCCCGCCGCCCACGCCGCCCCCGCCGCCCCCGCCGCCCCCGCCGCCCCCGCCGCCCCCGCCGCCCCCGCCGCCCCCGCCGCCCCCGCCGCCCCCGCCGCCCCCGCCGCCCCCGCCGCCCCGCCGCCCCGCCGCCTTGCCGCCCCGCCGCC
>BLKR01007917.1:0-29222 GCA_011170035.1 Teleogryllus occipitalis
TTACTTTTAAAATAGTTTTGGCTTTATTCAAGTGAAGTAACACAAACTTTTTATTTGGTTATACACAGTGGGTAATTTGTAATTAGTTAGCCGAAAAAGTAATGTTAAAAAATTCTAGATTTTAATATGAAATATTTTCCAAATACTAACTTTGAGATTTGACTTACAATATACATTGATTCTGAATGCATAATTTCAACTACCCTAGATCTTACCATTTCTCAGAAGGTAAAATTAAATTTATGATTAAAGCAAATTCTTTTTCGGCCACTTGCTGCAATTTACCCACTATATTAAACAAAAAATATATTTCCATCGAAAAGAACGAAATTGTTGAAAGCAAGCTCAGTTTTAGTTTGTTCAGCAATAACAAAGAAAGAAAGTCTGTTTCCCAAAGCAGTACAATTCATAGGTACTGCACAATGACGCTTCACAGGGTGAAATAAACCGCAATATCTAAAAGAATATTTCTCCTACAAAGCTACAAGTTAACAAAAGTTCCTTTGTTATATGTGGAACTTGGCTTACATTATTTCATCGAAATCCAAATGGTCGCGTGGGGCAGGTTTCCAAATTTGTCTTGGAAATCCTTTTTTTGAAACTACATAACTTTTCATTTCAAATGTTTGAAAACTTCGTAACTCAAAAACGGTAAAAAATTCTAAATGTGTTTTAGGCCATTTCTTGAATATTTCATTATTTCCTCTCATTTCAAATCAAAAGCAAAAATTGCGAACCAGGCGTTAAAGCTATAATGGAATCCACTCCCATGCATTTTTAATGGCGTCCCAAGATACGCAGAATCATAGCGTTCGTTGGCACCCTGCACTTTTAGATAAACTAAAATGTCAAAATTAAGAATCGAAGAAGAAACCGCGTCAGAAAGCTTTTGCACACAGTGCGTCACTACTCTCTGCTCTAGAATCCCAAATAATGCGGCACTCAAAGCACTTCCTTGAATGTGAGATGACGTACGCAGCGACACAACGAACGTGACGTGGCGAAAATCCATCTTTATTACAAGAGCTCGTTATTTCCATAACATGCCTTCTCAGAATGTGTTTTGATGCAATGCATTTTATCATAGATTATTTAGCATAGCTAACAATAGTGATTGTTACCGCCATTGGGTATCAACAGACACTGTACCTATCGAAGACGGGTTACACGAAAGAAGAGTTTCTAGAAAATTAGCTAATCAGAGACGAGTTCTATTTACGAGTATGCTTGTGTGAAATATTATCGTGTGATTGTAGCTACAATGGAGAATTTCTGGATCGAACATATTGTGACAAAGAATCAACTGGCGTCAGCAGATGCAAAAGTGAAGAGCTCCAATTTTATTTGCAGCTACGGTAAGTTCCGTCGCTTGAAGTGAAATATTGTGCCCTGCTCTCACTTACAAACTCGCTTAAACATTACCGTTGATCACAATTAAGAGGCTCAAAGGAAAACGAAGCGAAGTGACATTATGAGGAAATATAAGTTTTGCGAATACTTGAACACTAGTTACCGAGTGCCTTTAGAGAAAATATATTCCAAGCTCTATCTAGTATTGCTACTTCTATTGACAAAGTTTAACTGTTTTAATGATTTGTTGTTTTTATTGGAGCACATATAATCTATCTGGCCATGAGTCCAGTTGTGTTTTGTAGATTACTACAGAACGCACTCTTATTTTGTTTGAATGAAACATTAAAATTATATTCAAAATAAAAAGCCCACAATAAATAAAATGAGTGAAAATAAAATGTTAAGACTATTTTTTACTGTCTTAGGAAGTCAGGAGATATACTAATCAAATGCCACAATCGGAGACCCGAATTTATTTGTTTGTAATTTATTATCGAACACAACAAAACATTGCCCTCCTATCGATGCTCCGTGTAATTTATTTATTCTAGTATTTACACTAAATAATAAATATCACTTTAAAGATCCTAGTTTTATATTCGTAATGTGGAAAAGATGAATGGATTTTATAATCATGTTATTGTAAGCAAGAAAGAAAGTATCATCTATAATTTTATGGATTTAACTTAACACTTTATATTATCTGTTAATTGTTTGGATATAGCCTTCTTTAAATCCTACATCATTAATTGTAATGTGTGATGTCTGCTTGGAATAATATAACACTTGTACGAATTAAGTGTCAAACTATTGTATTTTATTTTTCACGTACTCCCCACATTCAATGTAATTTGTTAAAATGTAGGGGCCTCGTGCTGAGTCAGTTGATCAGTATTTCTTATGCCTTGCTAAAACACAAAAACTGTAACGTTTTAGTTTTATTTCTTTTATTTAAGGCCTAGTATTATTATTTTTGAAGTATTTTTCGATTAAAAATGTTCATATTTAATAACAGTAAAGTGTTTTGGCCTGTATCAATTCATTTCCAAGAGATTTTTACTTATTTTGAATGAAATGCCTACATCTTAAAACTTTCTCTTATTATTTTAAATGTTCAACCCTGGTGATTTCCATTTATTCCTATTTCTGGCATTATTTATGCATTTCTATGAGACTTTCTCTGAGGTAGCTCATTGAAAGTGTAACTCCACATTACACTATTGACAATTAATAGACAATCATTAATCACATTTACCACAGAAATTTGCATTTCGGAGATTTTAGAAGTGAACATCGAGATAGAATGTTGCTTTACTTTCATTTACTTCAGATTCAAAACATCAGCGGCGGACACTTGTTTAAGATTTCAGCATACACATTTTTTACTAGTACACTTAATTCTCCTCATTCACCATCGTTTTAAAGTTTATTTCGTTGTACATAACAAATATGAATAGACAAAGTTTATGTTTTTATGAATTATTAATTTGTTCTTACGTTTTTAAAACGAGTTGCTTAGTTAGCCTTAAAATTTTAAATTACTAATTGATCCTTATAATATTTGTTACTCACCATTACAAAATATTTTAAAACTATATCTGTTTTATAAATAATATCTATTTTTCATCCGCTAGTTCATGCAATTTTTATATGTACAAGTAATCCACCTATTTAATTGTAATATTAAAGATGAACAGCGTTGATATCTAATTCGAAGAGTTCGTGGTGTGTGTACATCAAGTTGATAGTCCACCAGACATGAAGTGAGAGGCAATGCGAAAAAGCCACGATAGCAAGGCAACCCGCAAAGACCCCATAAAATTTTCTCTAAATTAAAGATATTCTCGAAATTAGAAACGATAACATCTAGCCTAGATTACTCGTGTGACCTTATAAAGCAAACATGACATCACTAATAAACCGTCAAGTGTCTTGAGCGTTGCGTGGACAGATATAAACCTTCCAAGCCAATTTTAGCCTTCTTTACGTCCGTGCAGTCGAATAAACTAGAAATAATCACTTATGAACGTGACAGTTCTGATTTAACAGTGCAAAATGAAGTTTTTCCATTACTGGCAATGATGGTACATCAGAAAAGAAGATAGCTCGTGGACAGTGAATAAGCACTAGTGGTCTTGGGTTCGATTCACGGTCGTGGCAAAAGGAAATTGTACGTTTCGTTTACATTCGTCCCAGTTTCTGTAGCTGTTAGGGAAAAAAGGTCAGGCAGGGAGTGTTTGCTAGTTCAAACGAAGGAAATACATCGTGTTCACCACATGTAACTCTTAACCCCCAAGGGGAGGAATTAAACATACAGGCATAAGGGACCTGGATGACAAAGTCAGACGATCGACACAAAACTAAAAACAAGTAATGGCGCTAAAACTGGGAATACTTTCTCCCGGGCATTTTCTCGCAAAGTTACGCGAAATTACTCAAATATTTGAAAAATTGTATTTTCCAAAAAAATGCTATTATTAGGGTATTTAATGAACGTTGCCTACACCGTTCTCGCTAATAATTTTTACACTATACAACAATAGATTTAATAAAAAAAACGATGGATCTTTGTTTTAGAAAATTTGTGAAATGTTACAGGGTCTTCCTGTAAAGTCCTCCCCTCGCAAATTGCAATATCGATTTCAAATTCAAGGGATCGCGACATCAGCCAGATAGATTAAAAATTTCAATTTTGGAGAAAATCGTCTGAACATTTTATACGTTAGAGTAGTTCAAACACGGACGGAAAGACATGAAGACGCAAAGACGGAAGGAAAGACAGACAGACGCAAAGACAGACAGATGCAAAGACAGACAGACGCAGACAGACAGGCGGAAAGATAGGCAGACAGACGGGAAGAGAGACAGACTGACGGAAAGAGAGACAGACAGACGGACGGAAACAGAGACAGACATACAGACGGACGGAAACAGAGACAGACAGACAGACGGACGGAAACAGAGACAGACGGTGGGAAACAGAGACAGACAGACACACGGACGGAAACAGAGACTGACAGACAGAGGGACGGAAACAGAGACAGCAGACGAACTCTCGCGCAGTAGGCGAACTCTCGCGCAGTAGGCGAACTCTCGGGCAGAAGGCGAACTTCCGCGCAGTAGGCGAACTCTCGCGCAGTAGGCGAACTCTCGGGCAGAAGGCAAACTTCCGCGCAGTAGGCGAACTCTCGCGCAGTAGGCGAACTCTCGGGCAGAAGGCGAACTTCCGCGCAGTAAGCGAACTCCCGCGCAGTAGGCGAACTCTCGGGCAGAAGGCGAACTTCCGCGCAGTAGGCGAACTCTCGCGCAGTAGGCGAACTCTCGGGCAGAAGGCGAACTTCCGCGCAGTAAGCGAACTCCCGCGCAGTAGGCGAACTCTCGGGCAGAAGGCGAACTTCCGCGCAGTAGGCGAACTCTCGCGCAGTAGGCGAACTCTCGGGCAGAAGGCGAACTTCCGCGCAGTAAGCGAACTCCCGCGCAGTAGGCGAACTCTCGGGCAGAAGGCGAACTCCCGCGCAGTAAGCGAACTCCCGCGCAGTAGGCGAACTCTCGGGCAGAAGGCGAACTCCCGCGCAGTAAGCGAACTCCCGCGCAGTAGGCGAACTCTCGGGCAGAAGGCGAACTCCCGCGCAGTAAGCGAACTCTCGCGCAGTAGGCGAACTCTCGGGCAGAAGGCGAACTTCCGCGCAGTAAGCGAACTCCCGCGCAGTAGGCGAACTCTCGGGCAGAAGGCGAACTTCCGCGCAGTAAGCGAACTCCCGCGCAGTAGGCGAACTCCCGCGCAGTAGGCGAACTCTCGGGCAGAAGGCGAACTTCCGCGCAGTAGGCGAACTCTCGCGCAGTAGGCGATCTCTCGGGCAGAAGGCGAACTTCCGCGCAGTAAGCGAACTCCCGCGCAGTAGGCGAACTCTCGGGCAGAAGGCGAACTTCCGCGCAGTAGGCGAACTCTCGCGCAGTAGGCGAACTCTCGCGCAGTAGGCGAACTCTCGCGCAGTAGGCGAACTCTCGCGCAGTAGGCGAACTCTCGCGCAGTAGGCGAACTCCCGCGCAGTAGGCGAACTCCCGCGCAGTAGGCGAACTCCCGCGCAGTAGGCGAACTCCCGCGCAGTAGGCGAACTCCCGCGCAGTAGGCGAACTCTCGCGCAGTAGGCGAACTCTCGCGCAGTAGGCGAAATCTCGCGCAGTAGGCGAACTCCCGCGCAGTATGTGAAATCCCGCGATGTAGGCGAACTCCCGCGATGTAGGCGAACTCCCGCGATGTAGGCGAACTCCCGCGCTGTTGGCAAACTCTCGCACTGTAGGCGAACTCCCGCGAAGTAGGCGAACTCGTGCGCAGTAGGAGAACTCCCCCGCAGTAGGGTATCTCCCGGGCAATAGAAAATGAAAGAAAATGTACTTAATTTTCGTATTTAGGTTGAAGATCGTGAACAATGGAGCAGCTCTTTTATTTGTTTACCAAGGAAAACAGCAACATTTAACCCGAGTATTTTTGACCCAGTTTAGCAAAGCTGCGTAATTTTTGTGTCATGGAGTAAACAAATTTGTTGTTTAAGAATAGTGGGAGCTCAAAATTTAAAGCAATTGAAAGAATATTGAATATCTCTACTTCTATTAGACTTTATATATTTTTCTTTCTGTCTCCGAGTGGAAATAAAGTAACAAATCAGATAGGTTAATAACCTTTTGAATCATATTTTCTAAAAGGAGGCTTAGAAACTTTTTACCTAAACCAATTTTTATTTACAGATATAATGTTTTCTAGGAACAGCTGATTCGAGTTTTCACAATTTCAAGAGACTATGTTTTAAAAAACATATTTCTTTGAAATATGAAGTGGCGCCTTTACGATAAGAAGTTCTACAAAGCCTGAGCATATCTATCAGGTATGTCATAGAGTATAAAAATCTACTTGAGTAAATTTAGACCAAAAAATAGTTACCGAGGAACAAGTCCCTGTGTTTGAAGAGTAGGCCTGATTGTTTGTTGGTATCTTCTTCACCACATACTAAAAAACAAGTGTGGGTGACGGGCCGGGTCCGGGGCGGCTGTTTAAAAATGCTTTTAGAACGATTGTTGCTATTACTCTCAAGCCTACAGAAATTATGTTCTATGCAAAGTTAAAGTATGTAACATGTTCTACAAAAATGTTGCTATAAGGTTTTGTTGTAAAGTTAATCAATTTCGATTTATATGATTGATTGTTTGTTGTTTTTGTTTAGGACATGGGCTTAGTTTTCTCCCTTTTAAAAACGTTGTGATGGTAAGATCAATGAACAAAAGCAGTTTTATTTTTGTTTGATATTATCAGCTATATATATTTGCACATTTTGCCCTAAAAACAGGAACATTCTTAATTTTTACAGATCATATTTTGTACATAGATACTTGAGTATACGTGTTCCTTGGCATCAGAGTATACGATGGTTACAGAAAACTGATAATCCATAGTTCATTTGATAAGAACCGAATATTTTCTAAAGAATGGTGTGCACTGTCAGCATACCAATTATATAAAACAATACAAATAAAATAATATCGTTCAAAGAGAACATGGAGTAACAGCTAAAAGTGTCAATGAGAAAAGACACTCGACAAACGACACGAAAGTCAGTATTTGGCAAGGAGATCTAATACCTAGTGAATTGGGGAAAGTCCATACATTCCTAAACTCACTAATGGCTTCCACATATTTCCAATGGGTTGAATTGTCTTTCTAATGACTTTATATTAATAGTCATTTGTATTGCTTTGAATTGTACTGCTAATCAAATACAGAATGGCCATTCAATTTTCATACTCGAAGTAATCTCGAGGGCCCAATGACCACGGACACTCCCATGTCTATGTAAAAATAGGATTTATAAAGGTGTAAATTGTTTCTGATTGTGCACAATATATGTGAATACACGTTGTTGCTAGATATTGAACGAAAATAAAATTACTTTCGTGCACTGAACTTATCAAAACTTACTTTTTCTAAGAGATATAACTAGGGCATTGTCGTAAACAAAAACAAAAACTTTTCAAACTTACGACTCTAAAATAAAAAAAATTTTACAGCTAACCATAGAGGAAATTTTTTAAGCCAGAAAATACATATCTGTTCTTCCCCTTTTCGCTCTATCCTCACCTCGTACACACACACACACACACACACACACACACACACACACACACACACACACACACACACACACTTACATGAAGTCGGCAGCTATGCTTTAAGAGGTCGTCTCGGCTGGATCAATGCCACGCTACTAGGAGATACCTGGATGAGGGAAAATCCCTGCCCAGCGTATTGGTCGGCGCCGGATCTCACCATCCAGCGGAGAGAGGCAACCAACACATTCCGGGGAAGACAAACTACATTTACGGGACAAATGTCAGTCGTTGACGCGTCCGGAAAAATCAATTAATCAATAGAGGGTAGGCACACTACTTGAAGAATTCATTGTTCATTGTTGGTAGTACATGAATCATTTTAATATTGATATTCATTCTCTTGCTCCTGTTTGGTTTCAGTGTCATGCTCAGATTCTTCTGAATAATCGGAATCATCTCTTGTTTCCAAGTTCTTCCAATACATCTTCCACGAATTGTACAAAGCCCTCATCGTCATGTCTAAATGAGGAAGTACCAGGTCTTTTATTCAGGTTGCCTATATTCTTCGATAAGGTCACCTATAATGTAATATAGAAGAAATATTTGCTCTATAATTACGTATTATCTCTTAGTTTTGGTATTACTAGAGTAAAAAAAACGCGATTAGTATTGGCAGTATCTTGTACCGCACCAAACAAAATAATTACATAACTCTAAAAAGATACTAGTGAAGCTATTACTACGTTCGATGATAGATCAACGTTCACGAGGAAGGTGCTGAGGCACTGGATGTGTTGACTCAACAATCAGTGGTCGTTGCGCAAGAGTCAACTTGCTGGCGCAGTATGTCAGATCGTGATACCACTTGAAGGATAATAAGACAGTCGGTTACGGCTATAGTCAACTTCTGTGGACTAATATGTGTGAATCACTGTATCCGAGATTCGTGGTATCTAAATGTGTAAATGTTAAATAGAATTTCTTCTTAGTGATTTTATTAATATAGAGTTTCAGCAAAATACATTAACAGCACGAACTAAAAATCTCTATGTTTGGAACACCGTCCCTCTGAAGGCCCTTTTACTCACCTATTGACATACGAACTGTTTTCAGTAGCGGGTTGACGCAAGCGGTTAATGAAACTCATAGCTTTTCCGCGCGTAACGGCGGGTATCACCAATCTGCGACAGTTGCCTGCTTTCTGTCACCTACGTACAACTAAACGCGCGTTATCCGCGTAATATCAAGTAACACGAAGATTGAAACCGCAACAAGTAATCGCGCGTTTTCCGACGCTAGTTGTAGTCCACGTAGGACACGGCCTTTTTTTTCGGAGTGAAATTGAGCGGCATAAGGTCATCAGTAAAGTGTCCTTTACGGTTCCGCTACCTTCACCACAGGGGAGACTTCTTCGATTATGACCTTCAACCGTAGATACATATTTCAAGCTGACTAGTGTTGGATTGATTGATTGATTGACTTTTTCGTTTTTCTGGGCGCGTCAACTTCTTTGCTCATTAGTCCCATGACGCGTCTCTCCACAACCTTTGTTTGGCCTCGGCTCCGCACGGCTCCGGAAGCTAGAGCTTGTCCCGGCTGGGGCGGTGCCCCGCTGGTGGGAGAGTCCCATCAGGGACTTATGGGAAAACCCCAACAGCGGACGGTAAGTCGGCGCTGGATCTCGCCATCCAACGGGAGATCACAGCCATGTCACGAGAAAAAAAACCTGCACTATACTTACAGGACTAATGACCAGAGCAGTTGACGCGCCTGGAAACCCGAAAAAATCTATCAATTAATCTATGTACTGAACAAATATTTTATTTTGAAATAGATTTTATACGTTTTGATTCTGCATACTTTACAGGTGCAATTTAAATGTATTTGCATTAGTAGCAAAATATGGTCTGATACGATATGAAGATACTGTATATTTGAAAACTGGGACTTGATAAGAAGTTTTTATTGTGATATTCGTAATTTACTTATGAAATTGAATACGTTGCGTACTCTTTCTGGAAGTAGAAATCTTGTGCTCTAGTGTTATTAATTACGACACCATAATCAATTTTAAAATAGAGGCTGCCATCAAATTCCATGCTCGCGGTTATCTTGAAACACTATTCAAGTGTAAAAGTTTGAGTTGAGTTAAAGTTCATTTTGTGAACAGGTGAAGTGAAAATTTGGTCTGGAGGATTCTTCCGAAGAAAATTTTGGAAAAGTGCGGAGCACAACCATATTATATTTTGATGAAATTTTGTCAGCCATGTTCCACATGTACGAAAGGAACGTTGGTGAAGTTTCCGATTTATAGGTGAAATAGTTTCGGCGATATTGCGGTTTGTTTGACTTCTGCAAAATCGTTGTACAGAACTATTACATTTTCGCATTTTAAAGAAATTGTTTCCTTCATAATTGTTAAACAGAAGAAACTCAGCTTACTTTTAAAATAGTTTTGGCTTTATTTAAGTGCAGTAACACAAACTTTTTATTGGGTTATACACAGTGAGTAATTTGTAATTAGTTAACCGAAAAAGTAATGTTAAAAAATTCTAGATTTTAATTTGAAATAGTTGCCAAATACTAACTTTGAGATTTGTCTTTCAATATACATTGATTCTGAATGCATAATTCCAACTACCCTAGGTTTTACCATTTCTTCAGAAGGGAAACTTAAATTTATGAAAAAAGCAAATTCTTTTCGGGCACTTGCTGCAATTTACCTGCTATATTCAACAAATATATATTTCCATCGAAAAGAACAAAAATGTTAAAAGCAAGATCAGTTTTAATTGTTTAGCGATAAGAAAGAACGTGACGAGAAATAGTGAACCTTCTATCTTTAATACAAGAGCTCATGATTTCAATAACATGACTTCTCAGCATGTGTTTTGAGATTTGTATATTCCATAGTATCCTATGCATTTTAAAATATATTGCTTAGCATAGGTATTTGGGAGCCGTGCTAACAATGGTGATTGTTACCGCTGCTGGGTAGCAACGGAGATTGTACCTATCGAGAACGGGTTACCCGAGAGAAGAGTTTCTAGGAAATTAACTAATCAGAGACGAGTTCTCTTTACGAGTATGCTTGTGTGAAATATTATCGTGTGATTGTAACTACAATGGAGAATTTCTGGATCGGACATATTGTGACAAAGGCTCAACTGGCGTCAGCAGATACAAATGTGAAGAGCTCTAATTGTATTTGCAGCTATGGTAAGTTGTGACGTGAAATAGTTTGAAGGGGAAAATTGTGTCCTCCTCTCAATTACGAGCTCACTTAAACATTACCGTTGATCACAATTAAGAGGCCCAAAGGAAAAGGAAGCGAAGTGATGAGGAAATATAAATTTTGCTAATACTTGCACACGAGTGACCGAGTGTCTTTGGAGAAAATATATTCCAAGCTGTATCTAGTATTACTACTTCTAATGACAAAGTTTACCTGCTTTTATGATATGTTGTTTTTATTGGAGCACACGCAATCTATCTGGCCATGAGTCCAGGTGTGTTTTGTTGATTACTAGAGAACGCACTGCTTTTTAGGTTGAATTAAAGATGGAAAGTACTTTAAAAATAAAACCTAACCGTGAATAAAAGTAATTAAAAATTAAACAAACTTCTTTTTTCTGCCTTAGTACGTCTGATGTAGTACTAATCAAATGCCACAAACGGAGACCCAATTTTTTTTTTGTAATAATCAATATTAGGAACACAACAAAACGTCACCGTCATATCGATGCTCCGTTTATATTATTCAATTGTATTATTAACCTAAATTATAAAATTCATTTTAAAGATATTAGTTATACATTCAGCATTTCGAAATAAAGAATGGATTTATAATCATACTAGTGAGAACCCGTCAAAATTTGACGGTGTGATATGAGATGAATGTAAAATACTGTGCCCAGATTAATGTTCACAATATGTTGCATTGTTTGAATCTTCAGGGTATAACGAAAATATTCTGTGATTTGGAGTTCCCAAAATTTTGAACACGTATGGCCCATGACCAGGTGTCAATGCAATATAGGCACCAATTTACACAAAAGAAAGACCACTATTATACTGACGGATATTATTTCTAAAGTTTTTTGATATGTCATAATCTCCTATAAACAACTGTTTGATTTCTTCTGGCATATTTCTGGAAGGTAAACTTATTTTCCCATTTTAGCAACACAGAGTAAACTCGTTTACAGAATTTCTCTCGCATGGGAGGTACAAAGTAGAACAAAACTGACATTTCATAGACAATGACCCAAGAGAAAACGAAATGACCTCACAATCACGACACATACGCTGACTTTCTCTTTTCCTGCCCCCCAGTCAATGTACTACGTTTGCGTCTTTTGGGGCGCGTGGGCAATGATTCGGAATTCGACATAACCCGTGAACAACTTCACTACTTCAGTACATCCGAACACAACCTACTGTACGAATGTTCTCTACAAAATACACTACAAAAGGAAATACATGCAAACTGTCATCACAATGCAATTATTACACTGAAACAAAACCTTGACGAATTGTGAACAAATCTCAACAATCAAAACAAACCATTAAGTAGCGCCACCATGAAGCGGCGGGGACTCACATCTATAGACTCACGTATATCAATTTTAAAACAGCCACCCTTTGGGAGAAAACAATTGACTATTGATAAGCGTACTATTAAAGAATGTTTTAATTAATTAATTTACACCGTAAATGTTGGTGAATCAACACAAACAATATCGGATAACACATCTAGGGATCACATTCTTTCATTTAAAGGAAAAAATTCTACAATCGGTTCAGTAGAAGCTCTAAACGAAATCATGGCAAAATACCTTATTTTTTTAAATATATAGATTATTGAAAGCTAAAAAAAGTCTCATCTATAACTATGTCGATTCAGTTTAACACATTACCTGTTAATTATTTTCGTAGAGGCTACTTCACATCACACAAATTGTACATGACCTTATTTCAAAATCTAAATTTAAAAAATATATTTCATTAAAGGAAAAAAACTCTATCTTCGTAATTCTAGATGGAGGACGCCGAACAAATTTTAAGATTTGCAATTTGCGAAAAATTAGGGTTTTCAACGTCAAACCTACACCAATCTCTTGAACGTTCTTCGCACTATCCACCTACAAAATTGAATCAAAAACTTTGGAGCCATTTCCGAAAATTTGATTTCGTATGGTATAGTCGCTAGAGTATTGCACAGACGGACAGACAGTTGACAAACAGACGGACAGACAGACAGTTGACAGACAGACGGACCGACAGACAGTTGACATACAGACGAAGAGAAAGACAGTTGTCAGACAGTTGACAGATAGTGGACAAACAGACGGACAGAAAGACAGTTGACAAACAGACGGACGGACAGACAGGCAGAAAGACAGTTGATAGACAGTTGACCAACGGACGGACAGGCAGACAGACAGTGGACAGACAGACAGACAGTGGACAGACAGAGAGTGGACAGACAGAGAGTGGACAGACAGAGAGTGGACAGACAGAGAGTGGACAGACAGAGAGTGGACAGACAGAGAGTGGACAGACAGAGAGTGGACAGACAGAGAGTGGACAGACAGACCGGCACACAGATCGACGGCCAGACAGACAGACGGGCAGACAGACAGACGGGCAGACAGACAGACGGGCAGAAAGACAGACGGGCAGACAGACAGACAGACGGGCAGACAGACAGACAGACGGGCAGACAGACAGACAGACGGGCAGACAGACAGACAGACGGGCAGACAGACGGGCAGACGGGCAGACAGACGGGCAGACGGGCAGACAGACGGGCAGACGGGCAGACAGACGGGCAGACGGGCAGACAGACAGACAGACGGGCAGACAGACAGACAGACGGGCAGACAGACAGACAGACGGGCAGACAGACAGACAGACGGGCAGACAGACAGACAGACGGGCAGACAGACAGACAGACGGGCAGACAGACGGGGCAGACGGGCAGACAGACGGGCAGACGGGCAGACAGACAGACAGACGGCAGACAGACAGACGGGCAGACAGACAGACGGGCAGACAGACAGACGGGCAGACAGACAGACGGACAGACAGACAGACGGGCAGACAGACAGACGGACAGACAGACAGACGGCAGAGAGACAGACGCGCAGACAGACAGACGCGCAGACAGACAGACGCGCAGACAGAGAGACGGGCACACAGACAGATGGGCAAAGAGACAGACGGGAAGACTGACAGACGGGAAGACAGACAGACGGGAAGACAGACAGACGGGAAGACAGACAGACGGGAAGACAGACAGACGGGAAGACAGACAGATGGGAAGACAGACAGACGGGAAGACAGACAGACGGGAAGACAGACAGACGGGAAGACAGACAGACGGGAAGACAGACAGACGGGAAGACAGACAGACGGGAAGACAGACAGACGGGAAGACAGATGGATAGCCGGACGGACGGACGGACGTTTCACCGTCATTCCATTTTTCGGTATCAAGGATGTAACAACTTGTATAATGGCTACATCACAAGATAGCGGAACCCTTTTTATTTTGTATCTATTTAGCAACTGAATTTATCCAGTTTTAAAGTTATCAGGGTCCTGTAAAAGATTTTTCTGTAGAAAAATTGCCTGTTTTCGTGCAGCAATACATAACTTTCTCTCTACTTCCTAGGACCAAAGTAAAATGAAAATAATTATAAACTAACTAGTAAAGTGGGAATTGTGGGATATCTGATGTGGTGGTGTTGACGTTCTTATTAGAAGAAATAAATGAGGACATCTTCGTCGACATATTAGCTTTATAAAGATAGCCGGCTATCGAAGGCTTTGCCGTCATCGTCAGTTTACAAGATACAGAAAGATATAACCAAATTATAAATAAATATACAATAAGATCGAAAATAATTAAAATGAATAGATAAAAAATGATGCAACGAGAGGATTAGTAGCAGTTCAAATTAAACAAAATATATCAATAAAGAAAAACACATTATATGATTGCAAAAGATATGGAACATATAGCAGATAAAATTGCAAAAATTAATTGCGACAGGGGGGGAATTTTTACAGATAATAGCAGTTCAAATTGCAGATTACAAATATATGTGAAGAAATATACATTCTCATATTCAAAAGACAGAAAAACAAAATTACAATATATATATATATATATATATATATATATATATATATATATATATATATATAATAAGAAATGGGGGATAGTAATAATAATTAATATCAATGTTAATTCAAAGATGGGGAAATAATCGAATAATAAGTTGAGCCGCTTTGCTTACCTCGCTGCTTTCGGCAAAAGTCGGTTGACTGTGCCCAGAGGAAACGTGACACGGGGTTTTTATTGCTTTCCGGAGATCCGGCGTGGGATCGGAGGAGGTCTGTTTAGTGTTCTCTTGGAAATCTCTTAGGAGGCGGGGGAGTCAGTTAGTGAGGGCGGGGTTTGTAAAATTATTAGTAGAGGGGACAGAGCGAAATTAGTTTATTCGTTGAGAAGGGCCTCAGATTTCCACTTGGCATGAAATATGTGAAAGATTTCTAAAGCGTTTCTGTTCCAGAATTTATTTTCTATTTCAAGAATTTTAATGTCTGAGTCTGAGTGGAAAGTGTGGCTTGCGTTTATAAGATGTGTAGCAAAGTGCGATTTGTTTGTATTGTGCTTCCATGCATGTAAATGTCCTTTAAGTCCTGGCATTAAAGCTTCTACCTGTTTGGCCGATGTATTTAACCTCGCAAGTGTGGCAGTGGAGCTCATAAACTCCTGATTTCGCCATGAGTGGGGTGGTGTTGCGAGGTGAGAGTAGGTGTTTGAGGGATTTGTGTGTGGTAAAGGAAACGTGAAAATTGTATTTGTGAAGAATAAGGGCTACCTTCTACGATATTTTTCCAAAGAACGGAATAGAAATAAATTTTGATGGTTTCTGGGTGAATGGAGTGAGGCTTGTATAAGTTTTCAGTTTTTTCTTATTTAATTTGCGGCGTGGTATGTTGTCAATCAGAGTGGTACAGTATCCATTGGCGGTAACTATGTATTTATTGGTGCGTGTTTCTTTTTGAAAAGTGTCTTGTGATAAGGGAAGGCTGACAAGTCTGTGAATCATGGCATGGAAAGCTGCGTGTTCTTGGGCAGATGGATGTTGGGATGTGTTGTGGATGATAGTTCTGTGTGTATTAGTTTTCTAAAAACATTGCAGATGTGTTTGTTGTCGAACCTAGAGATGGTTAGGTCTATAAAATTAATTGATTGATTTTCATTTTCTAGTTCTTTAGTGAATTTTATGGATGGGTGTCTGGAGTTCTTCTTCTAACTGGAGTTTCTTCTTCTAACTAGTAAAGGCTTAGTACAACAGGCAGTCCCAAAAGAAACGGATGTAGAAGATGAATTGAATACTGTACGCGGAAAGAGGATCAACTTATATTATTTACTTGGTAAGAAGATTAGTAATGGAAAAAAATTAAAATCAAATGAATAAAATATGTTATCGTTACCAATCAGTTAATCATAATTTTTCACTGATATGACAAAATCTGTGGTATCATTCATAGCAGATTAAGATACTGAGCTAAGGGATAAAACTAACATGTCTTATCTATAAATACTCTTAGTAATAATACGTCTTATAATGTAATATGTATATTATATGATAATGTCCCTCGGTTTCCTCATGGCGTGCCACTTTTCTGTAAGGCGACCCCTAAGCTGTACCTTTCTCATTTAAATAGGCTCTGTTTCTAGCATTTTGTGACGAAAGAAAAACTCAGGCTGGCGAAGTACCCTAGACACGGTGATGGGAATAAGTGAATCCCGCCTCGATCCCCTTACCCCCCGTGGATTATAAATAAAAACTGAGAACAGCGTTGGCTGGCAAAAAACGGATAAACCCACCCTAAAAATGCCAAATACCTACATACGCTAATAGCTACATATGCAATAGCATACGATAATTGCAACGAGCGTTTGTTTAAATTGCAAGATAGACTACGATAGTAAATAGAACTATTTTAGTACCCCCCGAAAAAAATCATGTAAACCTTAAATGAGGAAAAAGATTTATTAATAAAGATATTATTCATCACGCCCTATTCTGACGCCGCCTGCCAGCGCCGACGAAGAATTGACGAGCGGAAAGTCCCTCGCCGCCAATGAGGCTGCAGCTCTCGCCACTGCGTTGACGCTGCTGCCTCCCGTGGAGGAACGCGGAACGCGGAACGTGGAGGCCTCGTCCCAACGCCGGTGGGGACGGCAGAGGCGGTGAGTGCAATTCCGGCTTCACTGACGCTGCGCACTTTAACATTGGTGATGCGACCTCCATGTCGATGTTTTCATCATCGATACATCGGTCATAAACTGATGTCACTGCAGTGCGTTTGGCCGGGACGTCCTTGGGTTCGAATCCCGACCGTCCGGGCTGCATTTTCGATACAGGCTAGATAGGTTGGACGTTTTCAGTGTTGAGAAAATCTCTGTCGGCCAACTGCTCGATTGCTAATTTTCTGTGGTTTCTCCGATCGTCGTCAGGCGAAAACTGGAGTAGTACTGTAAGGGTCACGGCTGATAATTTTTATTTTTGAATTTTTTGCTCAAATGGAAGGAATTGTATTTATAAGCATGGTACAGTTTCGATTATCGTTGAATTATTTTATATTCGAGAATATACTGAATAATTATTATGAATACTGAATGACTTGAAAGGAAATGTTTTTGAGTTTTCTATTTTTGAATTTTGAATTTAGTGAATAATCAGAACTTTTCTATAGCTCTTTCTTTAGCTCGATGAAATTGCAAGGGTACGGATAGTTCGAATTTATATTCTTATTAGTCCTACAGCTTCAATTTTAAATCCATGTATTTCTCTCTCAATGCAATATCGTGTACCTCAATTGTATGGTATTATGTAGAACGCGTCTAACACGCCGAAGTCTCTAGACAGGCACTCCATGAGAAATGGCACCATCTGGATTGCTGAGCACCAATCCTTTGATTCTCACAATGTTTTAAGCGTTGTGCGGATTTCAAAACTCAAAAAAACTCACATATTACATTTAATAGTTGAATGTGGTGTCGCCGACGCGGTAAACTGTTTTAAGAAGTATTTTCGTATGTTGAAAATTTCTTTCCCAATTATTGTGCTATTCGGGGTGGACATGAATACAAGAAATCAGGGATAATTAAAATTATTACTGTCTTTGAGTTATAAATAACCCGACTTTGTTTTATATGTATAGATAATGCACAAAGATGGCCTGTAAACAGTTATTCTGATTTATTCTCTAATTCTATAGTATTATTCTCAATTAATTCCGAAAATTCTGTCGCTAAAACGTCTGTAACCACACTTGATCCTCCTTACTTTCTTCACATTTCCCATACTTTCATTTTCTTCTCTGCAAATTTTCGAAATGATTTAAACTCCAAAACTCATATTCATTTGTGTTTACCTTCACATTTGCAATTACTCTATTATTTGTTTTGTGTGCGAATCTATAAAAACACAAAAGGCTACTGTTTTGTATGTTTATGTGAATAAGGTATTAGTTACGTTTAATATGACTACGTTGTTGATCACACTCATTTGAAATTCGGTATTTATAAACTTTTATTATTAATCGAGTATTTTATAGTTCTAATGACCGTTTCTTCCACTCTACACGCCAATATGTTTTATTCCACCAGGCATCTTCCTCTATACTTCTTCTCATCATCGTCAAGTCGATGACGAACTTTCCTTGACCTTCCTCGTTTTTTTCTTTCGAAAGGGATCCAAAGACAATTTTTGGTATTCTGTCTGCATGCATTCTCATTAAATGGCCATACAATTGGAAATGTTTTGATTCTACATTTTCGATCACTTGTCTCTCTATCTTCATTATCTGTCGTCAAACCGGGTATACTGACATCGTCTCCAAAATTTCATTTCCATAGCATTTAACCGAGAGGTTATTGCATCTCTTTTAACCTAACTTTCAGATCCGTAGGTCACACAACTCTCCACATTGTCTTGAATATTTGTCTCTTACTTTGCTTTCTAATATTCTTGTTCCAAAAAATATTTTGAAGTCTGCTAGTAATTGACCTTTCTTTGATTATTTTTTTATTATGTCATTATCATCAGATCAATCTGAACTAAGAGTCACTCCAAGATATTTAAATTCTTTTACTACTCGAAGTATACATTTTTGTGTTTCTAGATCAATTCCAGATTTACCTGCATTCATGTATCTTGATTTTTCATTATATATTTCAAGTCCCCGTTTTTATGTTTTTATTAATTTTTTTAACACATATTCAATGTCATGCTGATCATCAGCCAAAATTACCTGTTCATCAGCAAAAAGGAGATTATAAATCTTCTCGTTTCCAACAGTCACTCCCATCTTTCTGCATTTTCTGGACCATTCCCTTAGAGTTTCGCCAATAGAAATCTTGAACAGAGTTGGTGAAAGAGGGTATCCACTTCTGAGACCCTTATTTACTATAAATCCTTCTGATATTTCATTTTTTATCTTAACATGGCTCATACTGTTTTCATAGAGACTCTTTATTACATTTATCAAGTCAGGGTTTGTTTTTACTTTTGTCAGTACCTCCCACGTTTTATTTATAAGAACACTATCATAAGCCTTCCTTAAATCAATAACAATTAAGTGTAATTCTCTGTGTGTTGAGATTTTCTTTTCAATAAGTTGTTTAATCGAGAACATATTAACTATACAAGATCTTCCTGCCCTAAAACCACTTTGTTCCTCAATTCCATTGATTTCCCTTTCCAGTCTTCTAGTCAAAATCCGTCCATAGTCTACCCATAGTAGCTATTACACTAATTCCTCGATAGTTTGTACAGTCTTTCCTGTTTCCGTTTATATGAATGGAACTAATCCATGCATTCTTCCATTCTTCAGGCACACAATTGTTTAAAACACATCTGTTAAAAAACATTGTCACATAATCTAAAACAAGACTTATTTATTTATTTATTTATTTATTTATTTATTTATATATTTTACGTAAAAAAACAGTTAAAAACTGCGTATGACGTGCTATGGGAAAAGTGAATTGTGTGCACATTTTCAAAATTCTGTGATCCCTACACTAAGTCATATACTACTTAAATTTTGAATTTTTGAAAGGGAGAAAAAAAACTCCCATGTAATAAAATCTATTTTCAAGGATAAACAAGCAATAAATTTTGAATTTTGAAAGGGAGAAAAAAAACAAAAAAACTTCCATGTAAAAAAATCTATTTTCAAGGGTAAATAAGCAATAAATTTTGAATTTTGAAAAGGAGAAAAATACAACAAAAAAACTCCCATGTAATAAAATCTTTTTTCAAAGATAAATAAGCATTAAATTTCGGCTCTTATTACTTCCTGCCGCGACAACATTGAAACGATAATTTGAATAATTGTATTTCCCACTGAATTCTAGAAGACGTGCACAGAAAATGAAGTTACATTTTAATTTACAATTTAATAGCTCGATAGGTAAACCTCCAAGACCAGATGACTTATTCCTTTTTATTGTTTTCAGAGCTTGTATAATTTCTTGAGACGTATGATAGCTGGCAGAGGATATGATTCTGCATGTGTAGTGTAACTAACGTGACAGAATTCAGGTCTATCTTCGGTGAGCAACTTACAAGAGTGTTCTTCCCATTGCTGGAGACTAATCTGATTCCGAATTCTAGTTTCATTACGATTTTTAGTTAATTTTGAAAGTTTTCCAAACTTCTCATGATCGTGAGCTTCCTATGTATCTATGACCTTCATTAAAAATTTGGTCTCAATATTGATCCTTTGCCCTACACACTTGCTTATTCACGAAGTTTACTTTTTTCATATATATAGTTCTGTCCAGGGGATAATCGGTCGATACCCATCTTTTATACAAAGATTCTTTTTCCTTCACCAATGGTTCCAGATTTTCATTCCACCAATAATTAATACATTTAAGGACGTAAGTGTATTTCTACTCTTAAGGACGTAAAATGATAAATTGAATGTAATTCATTTCATTTCAGAACATTACTCACAGTTCTCATTTCTCGCATTCACTTAAAATTCTTCAAACACATTTCATGGCAATACAATAGGTATAAATTACCGAAATGGACTAATGACATTTGTTGATTAAATAATGGAAAATCAATGTGAATTGTATGTAAATGTCTTTAATACATATCTTGTTTTCGATGTCTATTCTTGATGTTCAAGAATATAAAATTAGGGATGGGTCCTCGATACTTTCGATACCTTGATACCCTGGATACTTGGGTGGTATCAATAGCGATCGATACTTTCAGAAAATGACTCGATACTTATTCAATACTTTCAATTATTTATTCCATTCCCCATCTCTTCTGATTTGACAGAATAATTGTCTTCATTACATTCCTTTTTTTCCCTATTGTTCTTCTTATAGCAACAAAGAGTCCGTCTGTTCGGATTCATTTACAGTCGTTGATATTACCCAACGCTGCAACGTCCGAGCGCCGTGCCCTGCTCTTTATCCCACTCGCGCCTGTCACCATCTCTTGAGATAGCACGCTATTCACTACCAATTCAGCTTTGAGAAATTCTTCCTTGTGAGCTCCCGGCAATCTAGACAGGTACGATAAGCAATGCTCAATGACAGCGTTTGTTCCCGGGATACTCCCCTTCTCAGCCCACAGCGGAGGCATCTGACGGAGCAGCTGTTCTGCATTTTATAGTGACCGAAAGACGACTAAATTAGTGCATTCCATAAACGAAAAGAATGAAGTGTAGAATTCTTTTGAAGAGGACTCGAAAGATGACAATCGTGTTATTGTGTATTATGTAAAAAAAAAACATTTTCGCCTGGGGGAAAATCATACCATACTTGTAATTATAAAACATGTAACATCAATACACAGGGTAGTATTCAGCTCCAATGGAATTGTCGCAGATCGTACAAGTGAAGTGGTAGAAGTTAATGATTCATAGCCAGTCCTGTCAAAATCAGCAAGTTCCAACACAAATAAACCCACTGTCCTTGATTTTTTGGCCACAACGAAAACATTTATATCAGGAGACAAATGTTCAAAAGCGATAACGAGGAAATTTTCTTACATGATACGCAAAGATAATCAATCGATTACTATTATTGAGGACAATAGATTCAATGAATTAATTAAACATCTTTAACCTAGATACACCATGCCCACAAGAAAATAACAAACCTTTTATCACGATTTCGATTCTCCGATATTTCAATAGTTAAAAAAATTAAATCACTGTATATGATTCCGAATAATTCATTTTCATTATCTACATTAGAAATTTCAAATTAGACAAGCATTTATTGTTTAAAATTTCAATTAATTTAATTAATTTTATAAGCATCGAACACTACTGAACCCCCGAAATTGTATTGACATGTGGTCTCTTGATAGGAATATTGTGAAGAATGATCACGAAATATCATGCTGTGTATACAAAACCACCGCACAGAAGATGAATTAAATGTGCGGACTTTCTTCCTTCTGATGCAAATGCACAATCTTACTGGAAAAACAAAGTGACTGTCCCTAAATTACAAAAAATTGCTGTTCGATACTTGTGCATTCCATCAGCTATAGTGTTTTCGGAGAGACTTTCCAGTACATCTAGATTAATACGTGAGAAATAAAAGAAATAGAATGGACACAGAAAGAGTTAGAATGTTAGTTTTCCTTAATAAGAATCTTTAAAAACTATGAAAAAGGTATGTTCATCTTAATAGTTTTTAAATATTAAAATAGTACATGTATGCATCTGTGAAGAACAAAATATAACCTTCCAATTCTGATTGAACCATGTTTGCTGCTGAGCCTTTAAAGTAGTATGGTATCGAGTATCGAGTATCGAAGCTCTCAGACAGGTAACGGTATCGAGTATCGAGTATCGAGAAATTCAGGTATCGACCCATCACTATTTTAATTCTTAAATAAATTTTTAAGGGAAAATTGTATTTTCTCTGGTGAAGTTTCCCCAGAAACTATTAGACTCCATATTTTTTTATATAAATAAATAAAAAAATTGTGCTGAACTGAAATGTTTTTCTACACTCTCTCAAAACACCTAATGAAAAATATTTTTGTGGATATAATAAAAGAATTTTTAAATATTTTTACCTAAATGAAATAGCATAATTTTGAAATTTTGAAATTTCTGTCTTAATTACGGAAGTGAGATTATGGGATATTAAAAAATGTAAACGATACACCGCAAAATATAAATAATTACCGACGTGTCGTCACCGACATATTAGGGGGAAATCATAGTTCATAGAAATAAATTTCACTTCTGAAATAGCCATAAAGACTAAAGTATTCATCAACCAATCTCGCCATTTTGGTGCCTCATAGATGTATTCTAAATATCGTTATTACTACATGAAAATCTGACATTTTTCTTTATAAATTCGAAAATGAACGAACAATAACAATGTAAATAGGATTCACAATTTTTAGATTAATAGTTTGGAAGTTTTCTCTATTCTACTTGAAGGTAAAGTATATTGAATTTTATCAGTTGAAATAACGCAGGTTTCTAATCTACGCGAGTTAAAAAAACCTAATGCGAAGTAAAGTTTTCACACTAATGCATGAAACTACTGTAGAGGGTAATTCAAGCAACGTGGAAAAAAGGAAAATAATCAAAATGCAGAATGAATATGAACCGGATAAAGAAAAATATTATTTAACTAAATTACCAAAAGTATTAGAAAAACAGTAATTTATTAAAAAAGAGTAATTAAAGGAGTAATACAAATAAGGAATAGGTTGATACCAACTATAATTCACTACAAGCGATAATCCACTACCTACCAGTAGGCGAACGCCCGAAAAGTACGGAAAAGCCCGCGCAGAAGCAACCGCCCGTGAAGAACTGGAACTCCCGACAAGTAGGAAAACGCCCGCGCAGAAGGCGAACGCCCGCGCAGTAGGCCAACGTTCGCGCAGTAGGCGATCGCCCGCGCAGTAGGTGATCACCCGCCTAGTATGCGATCGCCCGCGCAGCAACCGTACGCCCGCTCGGGCGAGCGCCTGAGGATTAAGCGAAGTCCCCCACAGTAAGCGAACGCCCACGCAATACGAAATCGCCCGCGCTGTAGGAGATCACCCGCCAGGAACGCAAACGTCCACGCAGAAGGCGATGTCCAGCTCAGCGAACGCCCGTAGATTAGGTGAACTCCCGCACATTTGGAGAACGCCCACGCAGTAGGAAATCGCCCGCGCAGTAGGCGATCACTCGTGCAGAAGGCGAACGCCCTCGCAGTAGGCGAACGCCCGCCGAAGAGGCTAACTCCCGTTCAGTAGGCGAAAGCCCGCGCAGTAGGCGATCGTCCACGCAGTAGGCGATCGCCCGCGCAGCAAGCGATTGCCCGCGCAGTAGGCAATCGCCCACGCAGTTGGCGAACGCCTACGCAGGAGGAGTACGTCCGCGGATTAGGCTAACTCCCGTTCAGTAGGCGAACGCCCATAGAGTATGCGCTCGCCCTCGCAGTAAGCGATCGCTTGCGCAGTAGGTAAACGCCCGCGCTGTATGCGATCACCCGCGCAGTAGGTGATCGCCCGCGTACTAGGTGAACGCCCACGCAGTAGGCGAATGCCCGCGCAGTAGGCAATCGCTCGCGCAGTAGGCGATCGTCAGCGCAGTAGACTATCGCCAGCGCAGAAAGCGATTGCCCGCGCAGTAGGCGATGCCCACGCAGTTGGCAATCGACCGCTCAGTAGGCAAACGCCCGCGGATTTGGCGAACTCCCGCAGAGTAGGGGAACGTCCGCGCAGTAGGTCATCACCCGCCGAGTATGTGAACGCGCGCGCAGCAAGCTTTCGCCTGGTCAATAGGTTAACGCCCGTGCATTAGGCAATCTCCCGCACTGTAGGAGAACGTCCGAGTACTGGGCGAATTCCCACACAGTAGAAAAACGCCCACACAGAAGGAAATCGCACGCGCAGTAGCCGATCACCTGTGCAGTAGGCAAACGCCCACGCAGTAGCCGAACGCCCGCGCAGTAGGCGAAGGCCCGCGCAGTAGGCGACCGCCCGGGCAGTAGGTAAACGCCCGCGGATTAGCCTAATTCCCGTTTAGAAGGCGAACGCCCGTGCAGTATGCGATCGCCCGCGCAGTAAGCGAACGCCCGCGCATCAAACGACCGCCCGCGCAGTAGGCAAACGCCCGCGATGTAGGCGACCGCCCGCGCAGTAGGAAAACGTCCGCGCTGTAAACAAACGACCGCGGATTAGACTAACTCCCGTTCTGTAAGCGATCGCACGCGCAGTAGGCGATCGCCCGCGGATTAGGCTAACTCCCGTTCAGTACGCGATCGCCCGCGCAATAGGCAAACGCCCGCGCAGTAAGTGAACGCCCGTGCAGTTAGCGTTTGACTGCGCAGTATGCGAACGCCCACGGATTAGCCTAACACACGTTGAGTACGCTATCGCCCGCGCAGTAGGCGATCGCCCGCGCAGAAGGCGATCGCCCGCGCAGTAGGCGATCGCTCGCGAAGTAGGCGATCGCCCGCGCACTACGCGAGCGCCCGCGCAGAAGGCGAACGCCCCCGCAGTAGGCGAACACCCGCCCAGTAGGCGAACGCCCGCGCAGTAGGCGAACGCCCGCGCAGTAGGCGATCGCCCGCGCAGTAGGAAACGCCCGCGCAGTAGGCGAACGCCCACGCAGTAGGTGAACGCCCGCACAGTAGGCGAACGCCCGCGCAGTAGGCGAACGCCCGCAAAGTAGGCGATCGCCCGCGCAGTAGGCGAACGCCCGCGCAGTAGGCGAACGCATGCACAGTAGGCGAACGCCCGCACAGTAGGCGAACGCCCGCGCAGTAGGCGAACGCCCGCACAGTAGGCGATCGCCCGCGCAGTAGGTGAACGCCCGCGCAGTAGGCGAACGCCGGCGCACTAGGCGAACGCAGGAACAGTAGGCGATCGCCCGCGCAGTAGGCGAACGCCGGCGCAGTAGACGAACGCCCGCACAGTAGGCGATCGCCCGGGCAGTAGGCGATCGCCCGGGCAGTAGACGAACGCCCGCGCAGTAGGCGAACGCCCGCGCAGTAGGCGAACGCCCGCGCAGTAGGCAAACGTCCGCGTTGTAAACAAACGCCCGCGGATTAGGCTAACTTCCGTTCAGTAAGCGATCGCACGCGCAGTAGGCGAACGCCTTGGGATTAGGCTAACTCCCGTTTAGTAGACGAACGCCCGCGCAGTATGCGAACGCCCACGCATTAGGCGAACGCCCACGAAGAATGCGCTCGCCCGCGCAGTAGATGATCGCTCGCGCAGTAGGCGAACGCTTGCGTCGTGTAAGGCCCGCGGATTAGGCTAACTCCCATTCAGTACGCGATCGTACGTGCAAAAGGAGAAACGCCCGCGGATTAGGCTAACTCCCGTTTAGACGGCGAACGCCCGCGCAGTATGCGATCGCCCGCGCAGTAGGCGAACGCCCGCGCATCAGACGACCGCCCGCGCAGTAGGCAAACGCCCGCGATCTAGGCGACCGCCCGCGCAGTAGGCAAACGTCCGCGCTGTAAACAAACGACCGCGGATTAGACTAACTCCCGTTCTGTAAGCGATCGCACACGCAGTAGGCGATCGCCGCGGATTAGGCTAACTCCCGTTCAGTACGCGATCGCCCGCGCAAAAGGCAAACGCCCGCGCAGTAAGTGAACGCCCGTGCAGTTAGCGTTTGACTGCGCAGTATGCGAACGCCCACGGATTAGCCTAACACACGTTTAGTACGCGATTGCCCGCGCAGAAGGCGATCGCCCGCGCAGTAGGCGATCGCCCGCGCAGTTGGCGATCGCCCGCGCACTACGCGAGCGCCCGCGCAGAAGGCGAACGCCCACGCAGTAGGCGAACACCCGCACAGTAGGCGAACGCCCGCGCAGGAGGCGAACGCCCGCGCAGTAGGCGATCGCCCGCGCAGTAGGCGAACGCCCGCGCAGTAGGCGAACGCTCACGCAGTAGGCGAACGCCCGCACAGTAGGCAAACGCCCGCACAGTAGGCAAACGCTTGCGCAGTAGGCGAACGCCCGCACAGTAGGCGATCGCCCGCGCAGTAGGCGAACGCCCGCGCAGTAGGCGAACGCCCGCACAGTACGCAAACGCCCGCACAGTAGGCGAACGCCCGCGCAGTAGGCGAACGCCCGCACAGCAGGCGATCGCCCGCGCAGTAAATGAACGTCCGCGCTGTAGGCGAACGCCAGCGCACTAGGCGAACGCCCGCACAGTAGGCGAACGCCCGTGCAGTAGGCAAACGCCGGCGCAGTAGGCGATCCCCCGCGCAGTAGGCGAACGCCCGCGCAGTACGAGAACTCCCGCGCAATCGGCGAACACCCGTTCAGTAGGCGAACGCCAGCGCAATAGGTGAATACCCGCTTAGTAGGCGAACACCCGCACAGTAGGCGAACGCCCGCACAGTACGCGAAAACCCGCGCAGTAGGCGAACGCCCACCCAGTAGGCGAACGCCCGCGCAGTAGGGGAACGCCCGCGCAGTAGGCGAACGCCCGCGCAGTAGGCGAACGCCCGCACAGTAAGCGATCGCCCACGCAGTAGGCAAACGCCCGGGCAGTAGCCGAACGCCCGGGCAGTAGTCGAACGTCCGCGCAGTAGGCGAACGCCCGCACAGTAGGCGAACGCCCGTGCAGTAGGCGAACGCCCACGCAGTAGGCGAACGCCCGCGCAGTAGGCGAACGCCCGCGCAGTAGGCGAACACCCGCTCAGTAGGCGAACGCCAGCGCAGTAGGCGAACGCCCGCGCAGTACGCGAACGCCCGCGCAGTAGGCGAACGCCCGCGCAGTAGGCGAACGCCCGCACAGTAGGCGATCGCCCGCGCAGTAGGCGAACGCCCGCGCAGTAGGCGAACGCCCGCGCAGTAGGCGAACGCCCGCGCAGTAGGCAAACGTCCGCGTTGTAAACAAACGCCCGCGGATTAGGCGAACTTCCGTTGAGTAAGCGGTCGCACGCGCAGTAGGCGAACGCCTTGGGATTAAGCTCACTCCCGTTTAGTAGACGAACATCCGCGCAGTATGCGATCGCCCGCGCAGTTGGCGAACTCCCGCGCAGTATGCGAACGCCCGCGAATTAGGCGAACGCCCACGAAGAATGCGCTCGCCCGCGCAGTAGATGATCGCTCGCGCAGTAGGCGAAAGCTTGCCTCGTATGTAACCGCCCGCGTAATAGGCGATCGCCCACGCAGTAGGCGAACGCCCGCGGATTAGGCTAACTCCCATTCAGTATGCGATCGTACGTGCAGGAAGAGAAACGTCCGTGAATTAGGCTAACTCCCGTTCAGTTCGCGATCGCCCGAGCAATAGGCGAACGCCCACGCAGTAGGCGAACGCCCGCGCAGTAGGCGAACGCCCGCAGAGTAGAAGAACGCCCGCGCAGTAGGCGAACGCCCGCACAGTAGGCAATCGCCCACGCAGTAGGCGAACGCCCGCGCAGTAGCCGAACGCCCGCACAGTAGGCGAACGCCCGTGCAGTAGGCGAACGCCGTCGCAGTAGGCGATCACCCGCGCAGTAGGCGACCGCCCGCGCAGTGAGCGAACGCCCGCGCAATAGGCGAACACCCGCTAAGTAAACGAACGCCAGCGCAGTTGGCTAACGCCCGCGCAGTAGGCGAACGCCCGGGCACTAGGCGAACGCGCGCACAGTATGCGAACGCCCGCGCAGTAGGCAAACGCCCACCCAGTAGGCAAACGCCCGCGCAGTAGGCGAACGCCCGCGCAGTAGGCGAACGCCCGCGCAGTAGGCGAACGCCCGCGAAGTAGGCGAACGCTTGCACAGTAGGCGATCGCCCGCACAGTAGGCTATTGCCCGCGCAGTAGGCGAACGCCCGCGCAGTAGGCAAACGCCCGCGCAGTAGGCGAACGCCCGCGCAGTAGGCGAAAGCCCGCGCATTAGGCGAACGCCCGCACAGTAGGCGAACGCCCGCACAGTAGGCGATCGCCCAAGCAGTAGGCGAACGCCCGCGCCGTAGGCGAACGCTCGCACAGTAGGCGAACGCCCGCGCAGTCGGCGATCGCCTTCCCAGTAGGCGAACGCCCGCGCAGTAGGCAGACGCCCTCGCAGTAGGCGAACGCCCGCGCAGTAGGGGAACGCCCGCGCAGTAGGCGAACGCCCGCGCAGTAGGCGAACGCCCGCACAGTAGGCGAACGCCCGCACAGTAGGCGAATGCCCGCGCAGTAGGCGAACGCCCGCACAGTAGGCGAATACCCGCGCAGTAGGCGAACGCCAGAACAGTTGGCGATCGTCCGCGCAGTAGGTGAACGCCCGCGCAGTAGGCGAACGCCCGTGCAGTAGGGAAACGCCCGCACAGTAGGCGATCGCCCGCGCAGTAGGCGAACGCCCGCGCAGTAGGCGAACGCCCGCGCAGTCGGCGAACGCCCGCGCAGTAGGCGAACGCCCGCGCAGTAGGCGAACGCCCGCGCAGTAGGCGAACGCCCGCGCAGTAGGCGAACGCCCGCGCAGTAGGCGAACGTCCGCGCAGTAGGCGAACACCCGCGTAGTATGCGAACACCCGCGCAGTAGGCGAACGTCCGCGCAGTAGGCGAAGACCCGCGCAGTAGGCGATCGCCCGCGCAGTAGGCGAACGCCCGCGCAGTAGGCGAAGACCCGCGCAGTAGGCGAACGCCCGCGCAGTAGGCGAAGACCCGCGCAGTAGGCAAACGCCCGCGCAGTAGGCGAACGCCCGCGCAGTAGGCGAACGCCCGCGCAGTGGGGGAACGCCCGCG
>BLKR01007918.1:0-29208 GCA_011170035.1 Teleogryllus occipitalis
AGCGGCAGGAGTGAAGCGGGTCGAAGGCGGAGGTGGTGTGGGCAAAAGCGAAGCGCGGAGAGGTAGTGTGGAGCGGGGCGCAATCCAAGGTGAGAGCGGCAGGAGTGGGGCGGGTCGAAGGTGGAGTGGTGTGGGCGAAGGCGTAGCGCGGAGAGGTAGGTGTGGGCGGGGCGCAATCGAAGGTGAGCGGCAGGAGTGGGGCGGCGGGCCGAGGGTGGAGGTGGTGTGGAGCGAAGGCGTAGCGCGGAGGTAGTGTGGAGCGGGGGCGCAATCGAAGGTGAGCGGCAAGGAGTGGGGCGGGTCGAGAAGGCGAAGCACAGAGAGGTAGTGTGGGCGGGGGCGCAATCGAAGGCTAGCAGCTTGCAGGAGCAAGCTCAGGTCGAAGGCCGCGGAGAAGGTGTGGGCGAAGGCGATGCGCGGAAGATAGTGTGGAGCCAGGTCGCAATCGAGACGGTGAGCGGCAAGGAAGTGGGGCGGGTCGAAGGCGAAGCACAGAAGGTAGTGTGGAGCGGGGCGCAATCGAAGGTGACAGCGGCAGGAGTGAAGCGGGTCGAAGGTGGAGGTGGTGTGGGCGAAGGCGATGCGCGGAGAAATAGTGTGGAGCGGGTCGCAATCGAAGGTGAGAGCGGCAGGGGTGGGGCGGGTCGAAGGCGAAGCACAGAGAGGTAGTGTGGAGCGGGTCGCAATCGACGGTGAGAGCGGCAGGAGTGGGGCGGATCGAAGGCAAAGCACAGAGAGGTAGTGTGGAGCGGGGCGCAATCGAAGGTGACAGCGGCAGGAGTGAAGCGGGTCGAAGGCGGAGGTGGTGTGGGCAAAAGCGAAGCGCGGAGAGGTAGTGTGGAGCAGGGCGCAATCGAAAGTGAGAGCGGCGACTCGAAGGCGTAGTGGGTTTGTCAAAGGTGGTGTGAGAGAAGGCGGTGTGGGCGAAGCCGCCGGAGGGACAGCATGATGTGGGTGGAGGAGGCAGCAGGTCGGTCGCTGGTGGAGGTGATGGCGGAAGAGGAGGGGGTTCGGGGAGCAGGCGGTGATGAGGGCGGAGGCGGAGCGAGGAGCGACAGGCACCGCAGCTGCCGATCGCGCGCCGATCCACAGAATCACATGCATATTTGAATATTTGCCGGAGCTTCCGTTGTGTGCACAGCCGGTCCCCTGCGGTCTGCCCCTCCGGGAGGCGCGTTGCTGGGCGCCCGTGGGAGGCCTCCAGACCCCCAGCGCGCGGCCGCAGCTCCAGACCCCGGATTTACGCGCTATAAGCATGATAATGATAATAATAATAATAATAATAAGAAGAAGAAGAAGAAGAAGAAGAAGAAGAAGAAGTATACTGAACGTACTATTTATATATTTGGCATGCTAGTGTCGCATTAATTCGACTTTTGCCACCTAGCGGTGTTCCCTGGTTTTGACCCTGCTTTTATTTATTATCCACGCCAGGTGATAAGTGAGACATAAAGCGTTTCGCCTCGTTGCACTGAAACCCACCCTAGTGCAGGCCAAAAACTTCATCACTCCGCAACAGCGCTGCCCCACACGCGTGAAGGGCAGCTATGAAACGGATTCCGGAAGTGAGTCAGTGCGTGTGCGCTACGCAGTGAGATTATAGATAGCTGTTCTTGGTCTGTCAAACTGATGGAACTCCAAAAATAATAATTTTGAATTTTGATCATTGTTATAATTTTTATGAAGTCTTTTGGTAATTGTTACTTAATTCATAAATTATTATCGTGTGATTTTGTTTATTTAAAAACTACGAAAACTTAAAATGCGAAATGAGTGTCGAAATTTCATTTTTCGAGGTTTGCCAGTGATTGATATGATGACACACATGATTTTGAACCGAAAGGCTTCTGCAGAATTGTTTGGTTATTGAAAACCATAAAAATATTAACATGAGCATTTCCGCTGGTATATGTATGGGCGTGCGAGAAACATTTCTTGACACATACATTTGAATGATTTTGTAAGGGTCACTATTTTTATTTTCACTTTATTAGCGTTTCGAAATTGAGACGTACCTACACTTTTTTCTAAATAGAACTGAATTTGCTTACATGAAGTTATTGAAGGTTAAATTTTAGGAAAACACAAACTGATTTTCCGAACTTCGTAAGTCACAAAAATTATTTTAAGACATTTCTTGCAAACCATAATATACTCCATCATTCGAAGTATCCCTGCGTGACAGAAGATCCTCAATTGCCTTCACAATTTCACCACGAATCTAAATCCGCACCTAACCTTACAATGGCCCGGTGCACTGGACTGCACTGACGCGATCGTCAGTGCAGTTTAGGGCGCCCCGAGTGCGCCCTGGTTCCGTGTGATTGTGCGAATGGAATTCGTGCTTCTTTGCACTGGTGCGCCCTAGCGGTCGAATGGAACACGAAAGCTGCCCTGAGTGCGCACTGGGTTCGCATCAGTGCTGCGAATGGAAATCGCTAATACAGTGAGCAAGAGCCTGTGCCATGTACAGCAAACTTGTCCTAACTGCGCTTTCTCTTTCGTCCCCGAGAAGACAGGAGTTTGAAGAGACAACTTTACAATTTTGAGAGGTAATGTATTTCTGGTAACAAAAATTAATAAACAGTTGAGCTTCTCTGCTTGTAATGCCTGTCAGTCTCCATATAGGATGTTTTAAAAAAATGTTTGTCAAGAGAAAAAGTATTCCAATAGTTCATCCTTTATAATTTGTTCGTTATCTGATATATTTATGAGTTTTGAACGAACATTTGAACAAAATAATAAATATTACTTTTAATCATTCATTAATATGTTTATTTTTAAGGAAAATAAACAAAGTCACTATTCAATTAAGAAACATAAACCTATCTGACCTAAAAGACGTTTCTCAAACACGCGTTGACCATTCGCTTAAATTTCATTTGTAAATTCCCTTGGATGATTTTAAAGATTAAGTGTAGCTGTGTACAATGTGCTGCAATGAGCTCTATGAAATGATCCTTTTTCCGACAAAAGAAAAATATTGTATATGTAATGCAGCTTCGTAATAAGCTTAAGCAATGCCTGTTAAATTATTATCATAAATTATCATTTTTTTTACTTATTTAAAATCGCTTTTCAACTACTAAGCCGTATAGCGACCACTGTATTTAACATTGGGGGTAACGGTATACAGAGCCACACAAACATCCATGCCTCGGGCTGCGTTCGAACCCGCGACCCTTCAGGCACGAGGAAGCCACAGTTTTTTGACCTATAAATTATCTTTGTACACCTTCAATGGAAGGAGAGATTTACGTTGTGTATTACATTATTATCTATTAAGATAACTAATGTAAAACTACCATATTGATAGCTTACTGCACAAACATTGTATATCTACTCACGGTCTTTTTTGAGTTAAATTATTTTTGGATACCTTTCATTCATATCTACCTAGTGTACAGAGATTGTATGTCCATATAGGAGGGATAATGAATCTTCCTAGAAAGCCAGAATTGTCGTTCCATAAGTAACTGCATAATTACAAACGTTCAAGCTAGTTCTCAAAACTTGGAATTCCGTACACACAATACGAAAACACATCAATAGAATCATCATCCTGGTCACCTAAAGATTATCACAATGTTTCACAGCAATTGGTCCAGTATAATTAAGAAATAAATAGGAACATGAAAACACGACACACCGGGAGCGGTAGCTCAGTGCATCAACTGATGTCACTGCAGCGCCTCTGATCGGGAGGGCCTAAGTTCGAGTTCAGACGGCGGCAGAATTTTCGACACTTGCTTTTCAGTTAGGTCGAATTCAGTCGTCTGGAAGAGAATTCCAGCGGCCGGCTGCTCTGATCGGTAGTTTCGGTAGTTTGCTCTGATCGGTACCACATATTCCGGGAGACCGGTCGGGAGCTTTGAGCTTGACCCGGTTGGGGGGGGGTGCCCCGCTGGTGGGAGAGTCCTGGTTACGGGGAAACCCCACTAGCCGACGGTAGGACGGCGCCGGATCTCGCCATCCAGCGGGGGAAGATCAGCGCCATCTTCCGAGAAAAACATGCACTACACTAACGGGACTAATGACCAAAGCAGTTGACGCGCCCGGAAACACGAAAAAATCAATCAATCAAAACACGACACCTAATCACATTACGTCATTTACGATTCACAGCCGCCTAAAATATACGCGTTTAAGAAAAACACATAAACACGTGAGACCACGTACGCTCCCCGCGCGCGCGCCGGGCGTCGAGCTGCTTTGAAGGAGCCGCCGGGGAAGTCCCGCGCCGCAGAGGAGCGGCGGCGGGCGCAGCGGCCTGCAGTGCGCATGCGCAGCGGCGCCCGTGGCTTATTAATCACTCCACATGCCGAGCGCCCGTCACACGTACGCCCAGCGCTCCACGCGACGAAAATACGGATCAGGCACACGGATGCGACAAATTTATCATCCAAGTTTAACAACTGTGAAGTTGGGTTCCTTCAGGAACTTTCCGCACAATTAGGCGTTTTTTAGCATGTACAGAAAATATAATTAATGACTTAATGAGTATTTTTAGTATTAAAAGTACTGGAACGTGCAAAGTTTAACAATTGATTGTATGCTGTTTGTAGGTTAATCAAATTATGACATCCCTTCCCGCGTAAGCCCCAGTTTCGTTCGAGTCTATCTCTTTAAGTAGCGTTAAACCTCTGAATTTCGTCCTTATGTCAAGATCTTGAATGTAATGTAGCTTTGTCAAACATAGTAATTGCTATGTGAACTACTCAGAAATAGTAATTTTTCATTAATAAAACGATTAAAACATACACTTCATCTACGAGGGAAAGGTATTTCGTCATGAACGATGAATGTCTGCAGTAGATAAACTGTGTCGTTGTTAGTCATATTTATTTTTTATTTCCTTTTTGCATGGTACTTACGCAATTTAAACAAATTATTGTAATGCTGTGTCAAAAAGCGGCGATTTTTTGACAGAAACTGTTGTATTGTAATTCCTTAATAGCAAAAAATTAACAATTAGTATTTCTACTTGTAGTAAATTACTTCATCTAACAAGGTATGTTGTCAGAATCCACGTCGTTGATATCGAAAAGCTGTTTTATGGAGAAATGTCTGTCCATCTTTTTGTGCGTGTGTGAACAACACTTAACTGTAGACTAACGGCTAAACTGTAGGCAAGATTTTCACCAAAATTGATATTCCCCGATCGATCTGGCTGATGCTGCAACCCTTTGAAACGGATATTTTGATTTTGGAGATACTGTACATGAATCCAAAACGACGACCCTTTAATAAAAAGCCTCCAAATTTTTTAATTTCGTTTTTCATAATTAGACCTAAGTACACTTATAAAAATGAGAGAAGTCCCATTTTGTTGAATTCTATAAAGGGATTCCGAAAATACCAGTAATTTTTTTAGAACCTTCCTACAATTATAGTACTGAAAGTATATTTCTTTTCCCTGTAATGAAATCTAATCTTCAAAATTATATCTTTAAATAATATCTGGTATATTTTAAAAAAATATTAGTAGTTTTCGTGTAATTTTGTGTCAAATTAAGGCAATTTTAAACAAGGAAGTTTCTCAAATGGGCTACAATTTTATTCTTTAATTTTTTAATAGAGGTAAAGACACTGAATTGGCTGGCACTAACATCACTTTGATGATTATTTTAATTTTTTCAAAAATTACACAAATTTATGTCCAAGTAGTGTTTTAATATTACCTTAGCAACACATTATTAACCATTAATAGGCATCTTTGCTCTTCTTAATGAAATTTTTAAGAACTATGTTTCAGCTTGTTTCTGTGAGAAGATTATTAACTTATTAAATTAATTGGAAAATGTAATAATATCACAAATATTAAAAATATTCTTACAATGAATCATATAATAATAGATCACAAAACTATCCCTTAAAATTTGCGAAAAAGAAATTAATATTCGAATTATAAAATCAAACAATTCAAAAAGTACTTTATCTGGCGACATTGGAATACAAACATAAACAATGACTTCATATTTGTTAAAATTCGGTCAGTTTTGTTTCTTTCTTCATAATCCGTAAATGGTGCAAGAAAGAATTGAAAATATCAGTTCTATAATGATTTATTATTGCTATACGCTGCTGTATAGACTAAATGTCAGATTATAACACAAATTCCCATAAGATTTTCCAGTCACAACATTATTGAATTACACAGAATGCGTGTCGGTGTTTAAAATAATATTAAAAAAATCACGTATGCATTTCGATCAGGTATGAATGTGGCACACCACAATAAACAAGCATACGGACATACCAATGCGAAAAGGTGCACGAATAAAGGGATCACGAACGCATGGGAAAGTGAACGTCGTCAGAGAGGACTGAAAGGAAGAGATGACGTAGCTCGTCTTGGAGCAAGCCCCGCCCACTTCGAACGCCCGCAGCCCCGCTCCCACTCCCACTCGCCCCAGGCAGAGTGCTGTTGAATCCCGTGGGAGGTATGACGCGCTTCCAGAGCGCCGCCCGCTATCATTACACTGTGGAAACGGTAGGCGTTCTTTGATTGATTGATTGATTTTTTCTTGTTTCCGTGCGCGTCAACGGCTTTGTTCATTAGTCCCGTTAGTGTAGTGCATGTTTTTACCTCGTTTAAAAGCGGTGATCTTCATTCCGGGCGCGTCAACTGCTTTGGTCATCAGTCCAGTGTAGTGTAGTGTATGTTGTTTCTCGGGAGATGGCGGTGATCTTCCCCCGCTGGATGGTGAGATCCGGCGCCGACCTACCGTCGGTTGGTGGGGTTTTCCCCAAACCTGGACTCTCCCACCAACGGGGCACCGCCCCAGCCGGGACAAGCTCTAAGCTCCCGACGGGTCTCCCCGAATATGTGATAGTGTAGTACATGTTAGTGTAAGTGTGTGTATGTGTAAGGGGAGAGGATAGGACAAGGAAGAGGAAGGACAGATCGCGCGCGGTCCGCGGTCCGTTTGGTGGGGCACTGCTCCGGCATTCGCACAAATATACGTGGCATGCTAGCGGCAGCCGGACTGGGTGAGGGTCAGAAGCACCTGGGCGTCGCCTCTATCCTCTTTCCCCATCTTCTCATCGCTTTTAAGTTAATCTACATACAAGTCTAGCTAGGTGGGGAAGTCAATGATACAAGGACTAACTGGCCTAGTCCACCTCTTAGCCGGTCCGCTGGGAGTGATCTCGGCCCTTGGGCTATGGACCCGGGTAGGATCTACTTTCTCAAGAAATCACTGCAAAGTTACATCCGTGACATCGAATTTACTGCGTGTGAAGTACTACGTTTATGTAAGGAGCTTTCAGACTGAGCATTAACCCACCACCTACGAAGGGTGGGATGATAAGTACCTGCCTCCAGCAACCGCAGGGGTAAATGCCAGAGAGTCCTCAGACAGATACAGACGTACTAAACGGATCTAAAACCCAAACCGGGAGCGGTAGCTCAGTGCATCAACTGATGTCACTGCAGCGTCTCTGACCGGGAGGTCCTAGGTTACACTCCCCACGGCGGCAGGATTTTCGATACTAGCTTTCCAGCTAGGTCGAATTCAGTCGCTGTCTGGAGGAGAACTCTAGCGGCCGACTGCTCTGATCGGTAGTTTTCCGTGGTTTCACCGGTCAACACCAGTCGAATGCCGGAGCAGTACCCTAACAAACGGACCACGGACCGCGCACGATCTATCCTTCCTCTTCGTTGTCCTATCCTTTTCCCGTACACACACACTTACACTAACATGCGCTACACTACCACATATTCCGGAAGACCGATCGGGAACTTAGAGCTTGTCTCGACTGGGGCGGTGCCCCGCTGGCGGGAGAGTCCTGGTTGGGGGGAAACCCCACTAGCCGACGGTAGGTCTGCACCGGATCTCGCTATCCAGCGGGGGAAGATCACCGCCATCTCCCGCGAAAACAACATGCACTACACTCACGGTACTAATGACCAGAGCAGTTGACGCGCCCGGAAACACGAAAAAATCAATCAATCGATCAATCTAAAACCCAACCGACCGTATTAGGACAGATAGAAAAAATATGTAAACCAACATACTCTGTGTAATAAATAGAAAATAAATAAGTAGGTGAGGTGTACGTTATTCCCGTGTTAAGTCGTGGTTGATGATTGTGGATAAATTGTAGATAATCAACTTTGCAATCTAAAATTGTATTTTGAGTACTACGAACGAAATTGTTTGGAGAAAATTAAGAATCATTCTTTGATTCTAGTAAATAAAAGGTTAGATTCATAAACTAGACGCCACTAATGTACTCCTGTATTAATTACACCAATGTTCCTATGCGATTCTCAAACATGTTATACACGACACCAACGCAAACAAAAGAAATACATCGATGTCAACAATCTAAAAGAAATAACTGCATATTTTACTTCAGTAGTCTGCTCTTATAGTCTCTCAATACTTTGGAATACTTTTTTATAGTTTATGAGTTAAATTATCCACTAGAAATGTAATTTATTAATATAACTCATACTTCTTCTAAACTTTACATTAATATTAATCAAAGAATAATATTACCGAGAATACTCCGATACCTTAAGAAACATAATTTTCACGACTTCTCAAATAATTACCATATTCCGCACGAACCTCTTTATATAAACGCAAAATCATTCCGCACCACTACCCCTTGAAACTTCCTTCACTGAGAAATATTCTTTCTGAAGCAAAAAGAAAACGAGAGTGTCGGAGAGAACTTAACATTATTCGTTGGCTTTCCTTCTTTCCCATCGGTTCTCAAGTTGGAGTGGTTTCCAAATCAAAAGTAACTAATGGATTGTTCTGTCAGAGCCTCGCCATCGAAGGCGTGCAACCGAGACTTTGTGGTTGAAAATGGGAACACTCGTGACCGAAACTTAGGTGTAGTGTCTTGCAACAAGAAAGCTCCACTTGAAGTTGAAATGGTGAAGGAACGTTGTGTTCTCTTTTGGACCACTTACACCAAAGAAATTATTTACACTAACACGGCCGTTAGAACACTATCTTAACATGGGACTGACCACTTGGGATGTTATGTTCAGAAATATGCAGGAATAACAGATAAAATAGTTTATTTGTCAATAGTTTACAATAACTAAAATCCAAATCGCTCCACCCTCAAACAATTAAACATATTCAAAGGAGAAAAAAAACAACTCCGAAGCGTAGTCGTCATAACCAGTGAATGTCCCTCGTCACATTTTACTACCACTCCGACAGAATCAATAATATATGGCAATGTTCAACATAGGCAGTAAACAATCCAATCCAAGCACTATCTCCCTCTACTCAATGATTAATTGTTAATGATTCCGGGCGCGTCAACTGCTAAGGTCATAATTCACGTAAGTGTTGGAGTTTTCATGTTTTCCTCCGTATGTGGTGTTCTTTCTCCACGGGGTGGCGAGATCCGACGCCGACCTACCGTCGGCTTGCGGTGTTTTCCCCAACAAGTTATTTACCGTCAGGGAGGCACCGCCCCAGCCGGGACAAGCTCTAAACTCCCGACCGGCTTCCCGGCATATGTGGTATTGGTATGTTTGTGTGTGTGTGTGTGTAAGTTAGGGTTGAGGATAGGACAAGGAAGAAGAAAAGATCATGCGTGGTCAGTGACCCAATTGTTATAGTACTACTCCGGCAGCCGCCTGGTGTTGATTGGAGGAACCACGGAAAACTACCCATCAGAGCAGCCGGCCAATAGAATTCTCCTCCAGACAGCGAATGAATTCAACCTCGCAATCAGGAGTGTCGAAAATTCTGTCGGACCTAGGACCTCCCGGCCAGAGGCGCTGCAGTGACTTCAGTTGATGCCCTGAGCCACCTCTGACGATCTCTCCACTCAATCACTAACTGCATACTGTTAGTTTTTTTTTTTTTTTTATTTATTTATTGATTTTGATGGATGTACATAGGTCAGTTGTAGTATAAACTTTACATATGTTTGATAGACTTACTTACTAACTTATATTTAAAACTTATTTCTAAGACTTAAATCTAACATAAGGTTGAGGATGCCCTATTGGGTCCTCTATTCTGGTTCAAATTCGGAGAAGGTTTTAAGGAATATATTGTAGGGGTATCTGTTTTTTATTCTGGTATGGTTTGGGTTTTTAGCGAGTCTAAAGGTTGCAAGGGAAGAGATTTGAGGTAAATAATAATAAAAGTTGGTGGCTAAATATGTGATGTGATGTTCAATAAGTTCTAAGTTGAGTTCTTTGTGAAGCTGATGATTCGTGACAAACCACGGTGCATTGGTGATGGTTCTGAGGAATTGGTTCTGAATGATTTGTAGTTTCTTTAGATTGGTTTTTGCGGAATTTATCCAGATGGGACAAGCATACAGCAGTAGCGGTCTTAGAATGGCTTTGTATATTGCAATTGAAGAATGATATGGTAATGGACTGTTTCTATAGATTAAAGGTTTTAATTGTAGTAGTTTTATTTTAGCCTGTTTTATTTTTTCGTCTATGTGCTGTTTCCAATTCAGTTTAGTATCTAAGTTTAATCCAAGGTATTTAATAGGTTTGTTATGGGGGTACCAGTTTAGTTGATTGTTGTTTATTGTTAGGGGGGTGGGGTAGGTATAGGGTCTTAGTGTGAATATTTTTGCTGCGGTTTTGGATGAATTCAGTTGTATTTTAAGTTTGGATGCCCAGCTATCGAGTAAGTTGAGGTATAGTTGAGTTCTATTTCTGATGTCAATGATAGAATTGCCAGAAGAAAATATTGCTGTATCGTCCGCAAATTGGGCTATGTGAATATTCGTTAATTTAGGAAGATCTGCAACGTATAAGTTGAATAGTGTGGGTGAAAGTGGTGAACCTTGGGGGAGTCCTGCGTTAATTAGTCTAGGGTTGGAGTGATGATTATTAACATTTACTGAAAAAGTTCTATTGTTGAGAAAGCTATTGATAATTGATTTTATGTAGTATGGGGTACCAATTTGTTTAATCTTGTACATTAAGGCTTGGTGCCATGTCCGATCAAACGCCTGAGTGATATCTATAAATACGCCTATTGTGTGATGTTTTTTCTGGAATGCTGTGTATATGTGTTCGGAAATTCTTAGTAACTGGTGTTGAGTAGACACTTTTTCCATAAATCCAAATTGTTCTTTAGGAATTATTTTCGTTATGTGTAGGTAATTGTTTAATCTTTTAAGAATAATTTTCTCGAATATCTTTGATAAGGATGGTAATAGACTGATCGGACGATAACTGTCAGCGTTTGCAGGATTTTTGTTCGGTTTACAAATAGGAATAATGATAGCATGTTTCCAGGTATGCGGAAAGTAACTTATTCTGAGACACGAATTGTAGATGTTTGTGAGGGTGGCTATTGCTGGTGGGGGTAAATGTTTTAATACAATATTATTTATATTGTCGTGTCCGGGTGATTTTTTAAGAGGCAGTTTATTAATAATTTTTTTAATTTCAGAGGGTGAAATGTAGTGTATTTTTTGGTGAGGTCCATATTCTTGTTCTGATGCTGATTTGGTTATAGTGATGTGTCCAGGATGGAAATTAGTGTTGTTGTCAGTGAAAGTTGAAGCAAAATATCTTGCTAGTTCTTCTGCCTTTTGGTAGGATGTGTATGCTTTATCTGTTGTTGAGTTTATAGGAGGTATCGTGTTTTTCTTCTTAAGTATTTTTCGTGTGAATTGCCACAGGGTGTTATTACTGACGCTGAGCGACTGGATTAAGTTATGATAGTTTTGGCTATTGAAGTTAGTTATAAGTCTCTTTACGATATTTGTTAATAGGTTTAGTTCCCTCTTAAGTTCAGGTGTTCTTAATCGGTACCAAAGTCTTCTAGTTTTGTTTTTTATTGAAATTGCTTTCAATATTTCTTTGGGTAGTATTTTATGTCTGGTTGTATTTGAGCCTGGTGGAGTAGTTAATTGAGTACTTTTTATAGTAGAGTGTATCATTTCGTTGAAATGAGAGATGGATTGGTCTATTTCCAACGGGGTTTTTAATGTTTTTATTTTGGGTAAGGAATTTATTACTGTTTTTTGAAATTTGTGCCAATTAATTTTTATTGAGTTTGGTTTAGGGGCGGGGGCGTGTTGCGGTATAAGTTGGTGTGTAGTAATGATTACCGGGATATGATCAGAGCCAAGTTCGAAAGTAGGTGTGGAGTAAAATTTGATATTAGTATTTGTGATGCCTATGTCAAGGATGTCCGATTTACGAGTACGATCCTGAGGGTGGTATGTTGGCTCCGAAGGGGTGAGTATTCTTAGGTTTGAATTGTTTATTAGTTGAGCTAGGACTTTCCCGTTGTGGTTATTATTTTGACACCCCCAGCTTACGTGTTTTGAATTAAGGTCACCCAAAAGCAAAGTTTTCTCGGTAGGTTGAAATAAATTAGGAAAGTTTGCATTTATAATTTTGGCTGTGGGGGGCTTATAAGCTGTTATAATTTTCCATGGTTGACTATTTATAAATATTTGGATAGCAACAGTTTCGATTCCTGGTGTGTCGGGTAGATTAATTTGGTGGTGATAAAGATAATTTTTGACCGCGATAAGTACCCCTCCTCCCCTATTTTCCGTTCGATCTGTTCTATAAGTGCTGTAACCTGGAATAAATAGTTTATTTTTTTTATTCAGGTGTGTTTCAGTTATGCATGCTACGTCAATTTTATGATGATGCAGAAAATGAATTAGTTCTGTTTTTTTATTATTGATGCTATTGGAATTCCAATTCAAGATGGATATATTATTAGTGGGTTGAGTTGACACCATTATTGCTTAGATAAGCGGTGACAGAGTTTTGAATGGTGCTGATGATGGTAGGGATTAAAGAATTTATGAAATTAATGATGCATGAGGTGATTGAGTTGATTATTGTGCTGATAATTGGACTGTTAGAGTCAGAATCATTTGGATGGGAAGAGGACTGGGAGTGGGTGTGAGAATTTTGTGAGTTGGATTGGATTCGATTTTTGGAGTTTGAGATGTGGGTGAAGTTTCGGAGAGTACTGGTTTGGGGTAATTTTGGGAAGTTTTCTGTAGATTGATTTGGAGGAGGGGGTGGGGGAGGGGTTTGAGAGTTTTGAGGGTTTTCATTTCTATTAGTTTTGTTGCGATCATTGTTTTTTTCTTTCAAGGATTTCTTTAAAATAAGAACAGTTTGGATTTCGTATGTCCGCTCGATGATTTCCGTTGCAGTTCGCACAGAGAGGGGTTTTAGTTTTGTTGGGGCACGTCACAGAATAATGATTTCCGGCACAAAAAGCGCAATTGATAACATGATTACAGTTATTCTTCGTGTGACCGTAATCTAAACATCTCTGACACTGCAAGGGGCCTTGAGGTTTTCGACGTCTTTCTGTTTTCACCCGATGATTGCATATTTGAGTTATTTCTAAGATTGTTTCTATTGGTTCACTTCCGTTAAATTCGGCGGCCACAACAGGAACTGGATTATTGTCTTTTAGTAGTCTTGTAATTTTGGTGATTGATGGGTAGCGTTGTTTTAAATCTGAGAAGATTTCGGGTTCCGTAATTGACTGATGTATGTTTTTAAATACAACTGAATATTTTTTGTTAGATGGGTCTTTAAACGAATGAAAATTTCTCTGAGTTTGTATTAAATATTTGATTATGCAACGAAAGTCTGTAGATGTGTTGGCACTGATTTTAACCTTGTTTTTGATGTCTGCTACGAAATTTTGGGTAACATTAATTTTTAATTCCTTGATAAAGTTATTAACTTGTTCGATGCGGGCTACAAATATTGGTGGGATTCTATTTGATACACTAATTTGATCTTGTTGATTATTTAGATACTCGAACCTTGTGTCCTCGGGCATGGAGTCTTTACTAGCAAGCAGATGAAATCTGTTATTCACTGGCACGTTATATTGAAGGTCACTATCATCAGCAGATGGATCACTGTAAGTGCTGGATTCCGCACTTCTTTTTTTATTATGAAAATCATCAAGTTCACAGACTGACCTTTTTCTCACTGCTCCTGATGTTGAAGGTTGATGCTCCGTGCTGTTTGTAGCGCCTGTTGACTGAGTAACCTCCGCGTTTCCTTGAGTGTTGGTCAGGGGCGGGGCCATGCCGGGTTGTACGTCCATGGCTTCCTCTGATGGCGGAACTTGCAGCGTCGGATTTTCGTCACCGTTGGTGAAATTGTTGATGTCACTATTGTGAAGCGTTAGCAGGGCTTGACTAATAGCATGCCCTGTTGATGAGTTTGTGTCGCATGACAGACTGGTCACTACTAACACCAGTCTTCGTTGCTACGCACTGCGGGAGCGCAGTCACTCGGCACTATGTTCCCTGGTAGACGAACAAGCCGGGACTGAGCGCTAGCAAGGTAAGCACAGCGGAGCTGGGCACGTCCGCACACCACCGCTGCTGAACGACGAATGCATACTGTTAGTGAATAACTGTTGTTCCTTACCGTTGTATATTCCCCCCCCCCCCAGGCGACGACTCGCTACTTAGCTTGTGGCTCGCCTGCAGAATTACCCGCTCGCTGCTGAAGCTCTTCTTTGAGGTTCCCTGCTCGCTGCTTCTTCCGCGGCCGGACCGGGATTCAGTCACTGTCTGGAGGAGAATTCTAGCGGCCGGCTGCTCTGATCGGTAGTTTTCCGTGCTTTCTCCGATCAGCACCAGACGAATGTCGGAGCAATACTCTAACAAACGGGCCACGGACCGCGCGCGATCTGTCCTTCCTCTTCCTTGTCCTATCTTCTCCCCTTACACACACACACTAACATGCACTACACTACGGCATATTTCGGGAGACCTGTCGGGAACTTAGAGCTTGTCCCGGCTGGGGTGGTGCCCCGCTGGAGGGAGAGTCCTGGTTAGGGGGAAACCCCACTAGCCGACGGTAGGTCGGCGCCGGATCTCGCCATCCAGCGAGGGAAGATCACCACCATTTCTCGAGAAAAAACATGCAATTACACTTACGGGACTAATAACCAAAGCAGTTGGCGCACCCAGAACCACAAAACAATCACTCATTCCACAGCCGGCGCGTCACCGCTTCACCGCGCGCGCTATTTAATTTCCCACGCGCCCACAACAGTGTCGACCTGCAGATTTATTCCAAAATAAGAGTATAGAAGTTTGCAGTGATTTGTTGATAAGAACAAATGCAAAAATTCTAGATAATTTATACACTTCATGAAGTGCCGCCCTCTGAACAGGAATGACACTGTCAGCGAACTCAGCGCTCATAGAATATTTAGCAACTTTTTTTTGTGACAGCTCACATCCCTTCAGAGTGAAATGTAAAAAATATTTGAAGTGTGGCCTGCAAATTTGCGGCAGGTTTTCCCGCCTATGACATCAATGTTCTTCATTTAACTTATATTGTTCATAGAATAGAGTATTTCTGATTAACCTCTGGGTGAAACCAATCTAGGTGGCATAGTGTGATAAACAACATACATGACTTTCCATGCTAATATGACTGATAACTGCGCCGCGACGTCGTGTACTTCTTAAAGACGTAAAGCCTGGAAACAAATTTCAAGATGTTTCGGTAATAATATCAACAGATGATGATGAGTATCCCTCAGATGCTAATGGCAATGTATACATACACTAAAGCACACATTCATAAATATTCAGTGTCTAAATGTATTTTATTACGAGCGGTATTTACTCTTTCTCGAGAAAGTGGACATAAGGAACCAAGTAACCATTAGAAATCGAAAAATTCTAGAGATATTTCAGATATCACCTCATCATAGAATATCACACACACAACACATCTTATCTTACAACGCTGCCATCTTTCAGTGTCCCAGCGTGTCCCGACAAGCAAGATGGCGAATGCATTACCAACACAAGTTGCGCAATAAAATGGAACTGTTTAAGAAAGAAATTTCAGAATTTAGTTGAATGAGAATTAGTCTCTATCTTACAATGTTCACAAAGTTTGTGAATGGCAGAACAAACGTCATAAAACAAAGCAAGATACATAAATACCTCGTTTAGTAAATTCCTGTAACAATAAATCGAAATTTTCAAATCTTATCTCTTATTCAAATTTTAATCTAAATTCAAAAAGAATATCGTTAAAACAATAAGAATGTTTACGTTTTCTTCACTTCTTGGCCTAACTTGTGAATAGTTATTATACCTTGAGAAAACATCACATCCAAAACTGTCACATGACGCGTTAAGCAACAGATTACGTGAACATTATATAACGCTGTTATTTCCAATTTTACTTTTCTCTTGCTTTTACGAGATCGACAGACATGTACCTCCAAACAATGTTTTGAACTGCGACACTATTTTTAAACGCGTGTCATTGTCGTAACCAGTCTTGTGTAGAGTTGTCACATTTCGAGCAAACTGAACACTCGCTCAAGTAGAAAAAAGCAAATCAACGCTACCGGAACAAACATCGCATGTCCATTATGGCCACTCGACGCAAAGGACACACCGGGATAAAAACAAACGCGTGCTGGGGACAGGTGGCGCTGCGCTGCGGCGAGACGCGTCAACAGGAGGCCACTCTTTAATTATGGGAAGCAGAGAGGAGGGGGAAACGACCCGCAGTGCAGTACCGGGCCGCGTCGGGTTGACCGTTAATTTCCGATTGGCAAATTGAATTAGAGGGCGCACGAATCGGCCTCGTTCGCCGCTGGCGCCACGCAGCGGCTGCGGCTGGAGATGATGGAAGTCGAGAAGGTGGTGTCAACTTTGTTGGTCGAGTCGACTGTGAAGGTGGGGCAATTGTAACGAGTAAACTGCTGAAATTGCGGAGGGAGGACCAAAGATAAAATTAATTTATTTTCAGAATTAAAAACGAAAGAACACTTAATAATTTGATTCATGTGAAGAGAACGCAAGATTAAAAATGCAGAAATATTTAAGTCATTATTATCATATTAAATTTTCCAAGGTAGTGGCCAGTAACGAGTCTAACATTACTAACGTATTTTGCCATTAGCATATTAAATAAGTGCTGCAAAAGATCTTTCAGACAAATAATTCATTGAAAATGAACTATCGTAGCCATATGTTTTGTAACGGACAATAAAATATGAAAGAGATGATCATGTGGATGTTCCTTTCCCAATTCCCCTCATATTTGCTGAGAAATTTATAGACGCAAGTTACTGACGTAACCGATAATACCTGACTGACGTAATCGATAATAATTATTGACGTAACCGTAACTGACACCGCAATCTTTTTCCAGATATCTCTGAATATCCTTTCGTATAACGTACCTGTGTTAGGTTGCCCACGTGCCGGAGAGTCTGGCTCGTACGTCTGGCTTAGCTTGGTTTCCATTAATCCAAAAGCCGACCGTGAGAACAATGGAGAAGGAAGGGCGGCAAAAATACACTTCATATTGAGAGCAGGAAGCAGGCTAGCGGGCGTCAGTGTTCAAACTAATCTCAAGTGTCCGAATACAATACGTAAAAGTATCGTACATAAAAGTAATACAATACGTAAAAGTATCTGGGTTATGACATTAACCCACCCACAGGGTTATTTACGAAGTCTAGCTCATCGTAAATAACGGAGACCACTGTGGCGTTTCTCCAGTGTCGCCTTTTCTAACAAGCAGCGAGGCCAGCCAGGCGAAGCCTCGCAGAAACGCTAGTTCCGACCCGCATGGAGGGCACCATTAACCCTGTCATTTTCAATGTCATCCTGAACTCACGTCATCATCACCTCCTGAGGCACTAAATAAAAGCCATCCGAATCAGTAGACGGGTTTGCGTCAACCTACGGGATCATCTATCTCAGCAGACCATCAATCCCAGGTATAGAGCGATTTTCCTAAGGATGAGCCAAAGTGACAGCTAGTGCTGGCAACATAACTGAAGGTTCTGTGGTCGTTGTGCCCTTGAGCTCATTAGACTCCCTTCCCGCATTCGTTCGTTTGCAGTTGGCTAACTTGTAAATGGTTTCGACGCTTCCTTTTGTGATGTCTTCATCCGACAAAAATATAGTGCGCCGCGAGAAATAATTGATATTAGGAAGTGCAGTGTAATGTGCTCTTCTGTAAAAATTCTTTTTCCTTTATATATTACATTGAATTTACTTTTTGTGTGATAAATATTATGTTTATTTTCCAACCGAGACTTGAATGCGAGATGCGTACCGGTGCACGTGTTTCCGGCTTAAAATCATTTTTCTTTCTATTCACATTCGTGGCAGTTTTCTTTTACTGATTGTAAGAACATGTTAAGAGTTTTTCCACCTACATAATTAAATTTAAATATTTCGCGGACTCGCGTACGTGCATATACCTCAGCAAAACTCTTAGACTTCTTCATAGGGATGTTTTCACAGGAGACATTAGCACTTTACGAAGGGGCGTGACTGATCAGCTGTCGCGGCGAAGGGATACTTCTCTGAATTACATGTGAAGTTCACTTTTTTTCACGAACTGTCACTTTGGCTCATCCTTAGGAAAATCGTTCAATACCAGTGTTGCAAAACAAACGTGCATGCAACCACGAAACGGCCTGGAGTGAAAGCAAATGCTCAAATGGTACGTGAAGTCGTGGGCTTCCGCGGTCGGAGTCATGTGAATGATCTTGGCTGTCCGGATGACGCCACGTCGAAGGCTGTGTTGCCGACGGATGGTCGAAACGTCGGCAACACAGTCTTCCACGCGGCGTCACCCGGACAGCCAAGATCATTCACGTTCAAATGGTATGTCAGTGCGTGAAAGTAAACTAGTGATGCTACAGAATGACTTTTTCGTAGTAAAGTTTTCTAATTTCCTTCGTGTGGACTGACTTTACGGTCTCACCTCATCTTTTTGCCAGCTGCCTTCTATCGCCCAGCAAAGAACATTTCTTTGAAATTTTCGCAACTTTTCGGTTTTCTAATAGTAGAACCGAAATATTTCTTTAAGACTATTAAAGAAGGTTAAAACCTTGTTCTAAATAGCAATATTCATCGAAAAAGTTAGAGCGGTTTTTAAAAAATGGCGTTACTGTAAATGCAAAGATAGAAGCTCTTTTTCACAGGACTCTATTCAGTTTTCTAAAAACTTCATTTAAAGTCATTTTAGGAACATTAACTCGCAAATGCAATGATGTTTACAAATTGCAGAAAAAGTGCATATTTACGGAGTGAGAGATATTAAAAAACATTACATTCGTGTAATTTTTTAAACAACAAAAGAATACACCAAAATGAATTTTACGTCAAATTAAACAGTACAATTAGCACTATACTTTTGAAGAGTCTGAAGAAAAAATTTGGCGCCTTTTTTGAGAAAATGGCATTTGAGCGCTTCTCAAAATGCCGAATTTCGTGCTCATTTTCATAGAAAACTCTTCAGTTTTCGAGAAACTTTATTTGACATTATTTAAAGCACATGTAAACATAAATATAGAAATTTAAACAAATTGCCGCTAATATAAATTTTAACAATGTAAGAAAGAAGTCAAAAATACGTTTTTGTAATTTTTGAAAAAACAAAGGTTAGAGCAATATGGCGTTTATGTTTTCTTCTAGGGAACATTTAGCACTATTCCTATCAAAATTTTAAAGAAACAATTTTGAGCCGTTTTTGAGAAAATCTTGTTTTTGTTAATTTTTAAAATTGCTCAATTTGCACGCAATATTGCGCGAAAACTGCTAAAATTTTCAAAAATTTATTAGGTTTTAATGAAATAACTAATTAAGGACAACAAATTTCATTTGAAGGAAAAATGTTTCTCTTCAATTTTTTGTTGTAGGAAGACGCCAAAAAAATTGAAACTTGCAATTCTCAAAAATTCTGAGTTAACCGTAAAAATAGGACCAAATCCACCTTTATAAGTGTATTTTGGTGCATATGGTGAATTGGTACTTTTCGTGCATTCTTATAAGAAATGTATATAAAAAATTTTCAGCCGTTTTTGAGAAAATTTTGAAAATGTTTTTCAAAATTTCAAAGCTTCAACTAGTGCCCAATGGACAAAGGTTTTTTCAATTTGGAAAAAATCCTTCGTTTGTTTTAAGCGCTAGTAGAGTTCACAGACGCACTGGCGTTTTCACATCAATTGACTTTTCGGTATCAAGGATCCACAAAACAGAGATTCTAGCTCCACTACGTGTAAGAGAATATTTTTCCAAATTTCCTAACTGTATATATCCACAATTTCGTAATCAGGGCCTGGCAATGAGTTTTTCTGCAGAGAATCCACCTTTTTCTCACGCAGCATTACATAACTTGGTCCCCTTCTTCTCTTTTGTCAAACGTGCAGAAAGTGTTCTCTCAGAACGACAAAGCAGAACTTTTAGCTGATTTCTATGCTACAATCTTTCAAACTCATAATATTAAAGACCCCCACATAATGATGGCGTAAATTCATTTGTTTCTTTGCCCAACTTCGATGTCCCTATTCGAGTTAAATTTTCGTCCCCCACCGAAGTATATAATATTATTAAAAATCTACCGAGAAGAAAATCTGCGTGACGAAAATATATCACCTCATATGCTAAAATACTTCTTGTTGGCCTTTATAACTAATATAATAAATTAGGTTACTTTCCTAAATTATGGAAATATTCGACAGTAATCCAAATCCCTAACAGTAATCCCTAAACCCGACAAAAACCAAACCGTACCTTCCAGCTATCGCCCCAGCCTTCTCCCTTTTCTTGTCAAAACAGCAGAGAAAGCTAACCTAAAAAGGTTAAATTTATTCCTAAAAATGTTCAAGATGATTCCTTTCACCAATTTGGTTTTGTTCCTAAACATTCTGCTTGCCATCAACTCCTCAGACTAACAGAACTCATTCATTCCGGTTTCCAAAAAGGACATCATACCATAGCAGCCTTTCTTTATGTGAGCCAAGCATTCAACTGAATTTGACATATTGGCCTAATCTAAAAGTTGATATTCTGGAGGAAGCAGAAGATGCAGGCTCCAGTTTAATGCCTTCTAAATCACTAACTAGTTATGAGAAAACGTATGATTTATTTTGTAATTGGCGAATTAAAAGGAATGTTCGAGGGGTAAATGAAGACATAATGCTTGCATTTATTAACGAAAGATCGAAAACATTGAAACATAGCTGAGTCAGAATACCACCGGTTGGAGATCGCAAATAAGATAATAAATCATAAGCCCACAAAAACAATTTCAGAATCGGTTTGCTGTAGTAGTAATGAAGATGTAAATGTAACAACCTCAAGCGGTATTATAATGAGCGGAAAATTCAAAAATTGTACTTTCAATATATCTGTACCAAAATAATTAAAAAATAAATGTTGTTTACACTTATTCCCAAAAATTGTGTTTCGTGTCAACGTCATAATTATCCCAAGATTTATAAGCTCTGACAAACTCTAAACCCGAGAGTCCATAGTGTTCATAGCAACGGCCGCTAAAATGAGCGAGAGTCCATTAAAAATATTTTAGCGGCCGTTGCTATGGACGCGCTCTTAAAGCAGTATTTAGATGGTTGGTTGCTAAGGGACTAAGTGCGTGTTTACTAACGTAAATAACAAAAAAGTATTAACATGTCGCTATATAATTATAATTATCATCTTTCATTCAAATTAGATGATATCAGAATACTCAAAAAAGGATGCTTTATCAGAAGCAGTAGTGTTAACATAGCTAATAGGATTATCATATATGAAAGGATTATCCGTGACTAGAATTATTCGTGACACTAGGAATATTCGAGACAGCTAGGATAATCCAAAACACTAGGATTGTAATGTATTCTTATAATAGTTCGAGATAATTCTCCATAGTAGAATTAGGCAAAACACTTGGATTTGTCGAGAGAGTATTGTTCTAATCGTCGGATTCTCGAAATATTGGAATTATTCAAGTTTTTAGATTTCTCAAGATTGTTTCCTCTATCTCTGGTTATCACGGTTTATTTACGTTAAAATTATTAAAATAGTATTATGATTATAAGTATCTGTCATTTAGATTAATTAATGTCAGAATATTTATTTTATTTATTTATTTAGTCAAAACCAGTCAAAAACTGTATGTGACGTATGGAGGGAGGAAGACATATATTCTAAGGGATAGGATTAACCATGTTAAAAGGATTTTACGAAACCATATTTACATGAGATAGTTCAATGTCTGAAAATAAAAAATAAAGTAAAATTGTTCGAGATATACATTTTCGAAACAATAGAATTATTCGAGTAATTTAATATATGAAGCATTGGAATTACTTATCCACTCCGTTGGCATATTTGACTAATAATTGTTTTTGTAAATCACAGAGCATTGCGAATTATATTCCCCTCACTAGATTTACATATTGTTATTAATATTAGTGAGATTATTAAAATTATAGTAATTAGTAGTATATGGTCTAGCTCCAGGGTTCGATTAATACTTTGTTCTTAACATGATATTTAAGATCGAATATGGAAAATATTCGATCTTGAATATATAATGTAATAAGAAAGAAATGTCCAACTTCAGAGTTAAAGGTGTTGGAGAGGTTGAAAAAAAAACTTTGTAATCGTGAAACTCAAAATTACGGAAGAGCGAACTTCAAAAACATTAACCCAAAATAATTTAAAGGTCTTATATTTTAAAAAAATGCATTATAAAAAATCTGCAGCTCTAATATAGAAGCTGGACAAATTCAAAAACATTACTTTAGTCATTTTTGGACTTTTAGAATTTTTGAAATAAATGAAATACCAAATTATTAAGTGAAACTTGCTTTTTTTGAGGAAACAATTTTTTTTTAAAAATTGAAGCTCTTGTGGGGTACGTCTTGTTTACGTACTTTTTAATTGATTCTATTTAACTCAAAATTACGCGAAAAAATATATTTTGACGCAAATATACCTTCTATTTTTAAATAATTAATTTTGAAGGATGTCATTCTAAAATCTTCAATAATGTGGTTGTGAGAGGGATCCAAACAATATTTCACTTTTCATTTTTTTTAATATTCAGGGATGTTAAAGAAAATCCGACAAACGCCATTTTCATTAGTGTAGATTCATGTATTCGAAAACATTGGAACAAGGTTTGAGAAAATTTAGAAAATGACATTCGATTTTTTAAAGTTTCCTCGCAAAAAAATTAACTGCCCGTTTCCAATTCATGGTTTCACGATATCACTCCATCGATCGATAGGGGAGTATCAAATTTGGCGGAAATCCTGTTTAGAACGGGGTGGCGGCTCGCGGGTGCATGCGGACCCTCCTGTCATTTATGTGGCCCGCCAAAGGGTGTGGATTTTAATGAATTGTTGTTTTTTTACTTTAGAACAATGCCGTTTAGTATAGAAATTAATTTTATTTTATGACATAAGGAAATGACACTTTTTTATGTCTTTTCGACATTTTTCGTCGATTTCATCTATTAAGCCATATTTTACATTTTTCGTCATTTTTAATGAATTTTTCGCTGATTTCATCGATTTTCATAGCAGTTTAATGGTACTTGCTTAAAATAATTTTTACGAGATAAAAAAATGTTCTCCACAGAATTCCGGAGTTGCCTATTCGATTTCTCCGCTCAGAAATCGTAATGTCATCCGCTGTATTCGTAATCTAAGTTTCCTGTGACGTCTGTCAATGTCATTGTCAGTCCGACCGATTTAGGGATAACTTAAGACAGAGATTTCCTGTTAAAGAGCAGTGCAAACCAAAGGTTTGCAAGCTGATTTCTCTTGAACGAACGGTTACATCAGTAACATATCCAACAGTTTGAGTTATTCATCCGAACTGGTTTTAATCATATCTTAATGACATTTCTCTTTGTTTTTAAGACATTTTCAATACATTTTAAGCGCATTTCATTGACCATTTTTGGCGATATTTGAGGTCAACAAACTCCGCCCCCCCCCAGTTATTAGTGAAAAGTGAAAGTCCCGTGCAACTATGTCAGACGAGAACATTGCGCCCCTAGCACCCAAGCCGCGCTCTGGCCAACCCTTCTTTAGTGTAAAAAGAGAAAGTTTGATTAAGGAAATTTTTAGTAAATTCAGAAATTAAAAATCATCCCAATTTGATTCACTGCGTTATGCACGGTACGGCTTGATATCACGCTTGGTTCCGTTCCCCTTCCCTTTTTTCCAAGAAACCAGGCAAAGTGCCGCGATCAACATCATGGGGAAGTTATGTGAGGATCGCCAGAGTAAGAAACATACGATAGTAAAGGTTTAAGTTGTGGCTCTCAAGGCCTTGCAAGTTGAACACCCCTGGTTTAGGCGCTAGTGTTGTTCCCAAACGGACGGAGGGTCGGAAAGCACGTTTTTGATATCGAGAACCCACAAAACAGATTCTAACTACACACTGCATTAGAGAAAGTAATTTACTATATACAGAAGAAATAAAAAAGGTCCCGTTTGTGGTATCAACTCTCACAACTAGCTTTTTTGTCGAAAAAGCAGCATTTTCGCCAGAGTAAATCCAAAGGAACTTGGTTCGAAAAGTGATTCAAGTTTTGTAAGCTATAAGTTTTAGAACTTCTTGTTAGATGTGCTGCCACTCACACATTAGTATCATTTTGTACCCAAAAGAGTAATTTAAAGACGAAAATATAATCATTATTTTTTTTCTAATACTTCACACCTTTATAAAATATATTTTGTTAATTGCAAGACATATATATTTCATTCTGATATTTTTTGGTTCCACACGCACTTTACTCTATTAAAGATAACACACAATTAAAGACACAGAGAATAACAATAAAAGGTATTCAATAACGATTTCTTCATAACAAGATATCATAGAAAGTAGTTATTTTATATATTCCTGTAGTTATCTTATTCACATATTCTCGAAAAACTATAAAGTTCAAATAATTGAAAATAAACCATAATTGAATACCACAAAGGATTTCAAATATTTTCCCATTGAAATTTTATTTTCTTTAAATGTTACTTTGAAAAATAAAATGGAAAATGATCCAAAAATAATAGGAAAGTTCTATTAGTTGGAAACAAATCACAACTGATGTTACAAATAAGGAGAAAAACCAGAAATGATTTCAGAAGAACCACTTTGTGGTCACACACACCCATGTGCGTTGAGACCCTAAATGTTCAGATATTCATAAAAGTTTTTGAAATTTTATATTGTGTAAATGTAACTTTGAAACACATGATCCACGTAACATTATCCAAAAAAATTGGAAAGTTCTATTAATTGGAAACAAACCACAATTGAAATAACAAATCAAAGGAAGAACCAGAAAGTATTTCAGGAGAACCACTTTCTGTTCAGACAACCCTATTTGTGTTCACTTTTTATGTTCCCTGTATGCTCAGAAATACATAAATGCTTTGAAATCAAACATTGTATAAATGTTGTTTTGAAATATAAAATGTAATAAGTTGCAACAAAATTAGAAGATTCTAATACTTGGAAACTAATCACAATTGAAATAACAAATTAGAGGAAGATTCAGATAGGATATCAGGGATAGGGCAACTTTCTATTCAGACATCCTATCCATTAACGCTTTTGAAATAACATCTTCGTTAATTATCATGAAATACAAAACGTAAGATGTTCTTACAAAACTAGGAAATTTTAATAGTTAGAAATAAATCATAATTGAAAAGAAAAATTAGAGTAGTTTCTGAAACGATTTCAGGGGAAAGATCACTATCTGTTCTGTCACCCTACTTGTAAATGTTTTTGAAGTAATATTTTTATTATTAATTGCAAATATAAAATGTAATTCAAATGAAAATTATTCTCCTTTGGATTTGATCTAAAAAAATGTGGTAATTGTTTGAAAACAAAATTACAGAAAATGTTGGTTTAGGGACGACTGGCTGGGCCTAGCACTTATAAATATCATTTATTTTTATTCTTAAAAACAATATTATAGTATTTGCATCCAAAATTATCATCCGTTTAGGAGTTTTGATATGATTAGAAAGCAGGTATTAAAATAATAAGTCACTTTTCAATTCACAATTACACAGAATTCATATAAAGATTAAGAATGTGTGGAAGAAGTTGACAAATGACTTCCTTTTAATATTTCATTTTGTTGGGCATACAAAACATAAAATCCAATGTACATAGACTCGAACCATGAATCATTAATAGAACAATGAATTATTGACCAATTGTTAAAATTCTATCAATAGTTTGCAGATTGGCTTCTTAGTTTGGTAAAGCCCTAAAGCATGCACACACCACTGTAAATCTTCACCGCAGGAACAATGTTTAACACTATAACCCTTATGATTTGAAATTTGCGCTCTTTCTCAGCGTCTCCTATATTTCCCACAGTGCAACGCTAACGGATAGAATAGTATCGAGTAGCTGTATTAAATGGATTCAAATGAAAATAGTTATTTACTACGAATAACAATAAATAAGTAGTCAATTAGATGAAATTACTGTCATTGCAACAAGATAGATATCGTAAATAATCCATCGTTATTTGGAAGCTCTATGTTTTCTTACGGGAGTATCGCGATGGCAGCGCTCCTGTCCTCAGCGGCAGATGCTAGCAACATTTTCTCACTTTATTTCAGCGCAGTGGAACGCACGGACATGAGGCCATCTTACCATGAAGTACTTTTTCACAACTGACGGTTGAAAACTGGGGTTTCGTTTTGGTTGTGTGGAGTAATTCCTATTGCACCTGAGAGCGCTTCAAAAGTGTTTGTAGGAGAAAAACTGTAAGTAATGCGTATTATATTATTTGCAAATATGAGTGTAAATAAAAACTCGAAGCAAAATTCACTGCAACCGTTCAAGCGCCCATGTATGCTGCTGTTCAGCAGAGCTGTAGCATAGGACTGAGTCTATAACATATTTTACGTGTTTCGTTTTCTTTAATATTAAAAAATACAATATATTGATGGAAGTAATACTGCACGCACAAGCATTTGATTTCAGTAATGCGCTTACGAGAACACTTGTGTCGTTTATACGAATGCTGATCGCTAGACGTTCGTTAAATTGTTCCGAATGAAATATTCGATTCTATAGCTTAGTTAGGGCATCTGGATAACGAAAGGCCGATGGAATCAAATATTTGTACTGGGTGACAATCCATTTTCAAGATTAAAATGCGGCGAATTAATTACAACAGCTACACCATCTTGGTACAACATTTCTCGAGATTAACCTCGTCTGATTTAATTGTTACACGGTCATTTTATGTTCTTAACCCTTCATGAAAATTGAATCGGAATAAAATAATGTTCGGCATGAATGAGCTTTAAAATTGCATGCAATAATTATTTCTTACGTGGGGGCAACAATCAATAGGAGTTTGAGTCAAATTATTAGTGAAGCAAATTAAATAATAAAAACGGCTGTTCTCCAACATAGTCAGTTTGCAGGGAGGTGCTAAAGTATATTCAAAGAATTTGATAAATAAAATTTCTAAATTGAAGAACTGTAAATTAGTATTAAATAATTAGAATTATTTATTATAATGAACTCTAGCATTACCAAAAGGGGCGACTCTAATGAACAGCGATGACCTTTAATTTTTTTAGTTTTCAATTTTTTAGATATTGATATTTTTCTTGTTTTATGTAATATATTTTAATGTAATAGGTTTTTTTTAATGGAAATGTAATAGGTTTTATCATTTGTCAAATATTGAGTAAAAGTCTATATTTCTTTCATTTACTGAGCGACAAATCTAATAAGTATGTTGATTTAAATGTATTAATTTATCAAAATCATAAAAAATATCAAAATTCAAGCGGTCAACCCTTCATTGGTAATAGATGGGATCTTTTAAACATTGGTATTGCCAGGGTAAACATAGAAGTTAGATTTATTCCAAAGATTAACGGGTTATCTCTAGTCATATATTTATTTGCGTAACTTGTATTCTTAAAATACGACGAATGGTTACCATTTTATATATTTTCATGACGCTGTTATATTGCATTTAGGTGGTTACTTACTGATTGGTATGAAGTTTGAAACATTCTACGTCATAGAAATCGGTCTAATCTTAATTTTTTTGTTAAAATTTGTAAAAGGTTACCACACATTGAAATACAAAAATTAGGATCCCACGATTTAAATAAAATGATGAAAATGTGTAGAAGTTTGAATCAGATGGCAACAAGTTGGGCATAATAGATTTGAATGATTGAACCGGCGTCACTAGCCGAATTCCTAAACTACGCACCGTGAAGTTACGGAGGTTAAGCGAATTCCAGACATCACGGGTTCCTGGTTGGGTACTGTAAAACACTGGGCAGTAAAACACTGGGCCACGCTGCAATGTCCGGTTTATTTTCTATACTCATAAAATGGACAAAACATTTATTTTAAAACAATTAGAGAATTTTATTCCACAGACACAATGGAAAGTGACACAAAAGTTAAGATTAATAATAATTTGTAATAAGATTAATAATGTATTTACCATTTGGATTGTATAATTCTAAACAATGTGTAGCAAGTATTGTATCGCAGCTTCTGAGTCAATGACCTCCATCTCGATCAGGCTTTTCGTCCAGTTTTCCTGCTCCAATGAGCTCAGATGGTCCCTTGTTTTGCTTCTGTATATAAATGTTAACTTCATTATCTGAGTACGACTTCTAGAATTCAGTGGGATATATAGTTATTCAAATTATTGTTTCCATGTTGTCGGGGCAGAAAGTATTATTCCTTGACGAAGGACATAATGGATAAGAGCCCAAAATTTATTGCTTATTTATCCTTGAAAATATATTTTATTACATCGGAGCGTTTTTTGATTAATTAATTGAAAATTCAAGTAGTATATGACTTAGTGTAGGGATCAGAGAATTTTGAAAACGTGCACAGAATTCACTTTTTCCCATAGCACGTCATACAGTTTTCACTGTTTTTTGACATAAAATAAATAGATGCTTGTTGGTTCGGGAGACGTCGCGCCCTGGACAGTTTGCCTTGAACGTTTCGGCCGTCATGCTGCGGCCTTCCGGGAGCGAAATGCCACGGGCATGGCGAGGAAGGTCGCGGCGTGAAGAAGCCTACACTCTCATTTGACACTGAAGTTATTCAATGTTTCGTTTGCCGACCATTGTCATTGGCGGACGTGCCACTGAAGCGCAAATGGTCTCTTATAGACATTCATATGAAGTACTTCACATTTAGAGAGAACGCATTAAATACAAACATGTTTTAATTTGTTCTGCATCAATTTTTTTTCTCGAATATGTGGAGAGATTAGCTCTTTGGCGATACAAATATTTTGAGCGTGGGCCTGTGTAGTCACAGTTGAAAGAGGGTTATTTATTAATATCTAGGCACTCATTTTGTTGGTGAAAAATGCAGAGATCCCAAATCATAAATATTTTTATCGTGTAGCTT
>BLKR01007919.1:0-29189 GCA_011170035.1 Teleogryllus occipitalis
GTTGGTTGGGGGTTTGGCAGTTTGTTGGGCGCGGTTTGCTTTTGCTTTTAGGATGATAGGGCAGGACTGGTCATAAGCAGGGTGGTGTTGGTTGCAGTTGGCACAGGTTGGGACAAAGGATCGGTCAGTAGAGGTGTGGGAGGGGCAGTCTTCAGTTGCGTGAGGTTGTGCACAGAGGGCACATGTCGGGGGTCGTCGGCAGAAAGCTTTGGTGTGGAAAAGTCTCAAACAGTTTTTGCACTGAGGCACCCTGTCGGTCATCTTGTAGTCCTCAATTGTAACTTTGTAGTAGTCAATGTGCCTCAGTTTTGTCTTAATGTCAGTCATTTCCTGTCTGTTTGTTTCCACTGTGTACAGTCCAAGAGGGATCAGGGTTCCATTGTCATCTCGGCGCATCATTTCTGAAATGTGGTGGTGGGTGATCTTTAGGTTAGTCAGTGAGTCCTGGATGGTTCTTAAGTCATATTTTGTGGGCAGTCCTTTAATAACAAATTTTGTCCGTGGTTCAGTTGTTGCACGGTTATAGTGGTAAGCCACAGTGGTGAAGTAAAGTCCTTTTTGTCCGGGGTCCTTTGTTATTTCATCTAGTCTGTCTCTAATTTTGGTGTGTGCAGTTACTGTCAATGGCTGGATCAGTAGGTCAGTCCGGGTACATTTTGCTGTCATGTGGTTGCTGGTGGATCGCATAAGTTCCTTGATAAGGTCGGTTGGGTCCAGTATTGTCTTGAGGTCTATTCTGAAAGGGCCAATACGGCCTTTAGTCTGATTGCTTGCTCTAGGGAGTTCAGTGGGGTTTTCAGGCTGTTCTTGGGTAGGGTTAGTCAATTGGGTGGCCGGGTTGTTGGGTGTGTCTGGGGTTGATAGGGGTTGAAAGGGGTTTTGAGTTTCAATAGGGTTGGGGGGGTTTGCAGGTTTGGGCTTAGGTCCTTTGGTTACTAGGGTAAATCCATCGTCCAGGAGAGTTTTCTTTGCAGAGCGTTCAGGAGAGGTGTCAGAGGAGGAGTCGTGGGGTCGCCTGCCGAAGGCATTCATACCCATTGCCGTCTCTTTGTTGCCTTCTTCGATGCCGTCCATTTTGTCAGGCACCGTGGTGGTCGCATCCAGGTCGGTAGACTCGTTCGTCGTAGGTAGAGGCGGCGGTGGGGGCGGCAGCCCCGCCGTCTGGTTCTGGATGATGTAGATCGCCTTCCTCAGTAGTTCCGGTGGTATATGGGTTGGGTCGATATCCGGGTACTCGCCAACGCCTACCAGGTCCCGCTCCGTGCTCGCGTTCTCCAGGTCTCGGCCGGTCTCTTCAGTCCGCGGTATTGTTCCGTGTCCAAAAAGAATAGAAACTGTTCAAGTTATGCAATGGTCGTTATAAGTATCAAAAATGTCGAAAATCGGTATATGCTCGAGAGGGCGCTCTGACTCGAACTGAAACTCGAAAACGCTTCTCCCGCGTTTTTATAACCTCTGTACCCCTTCCCTTCGAAACGCCGTTGCGCGCCTCTCACGCTATTCGCCGCTCGTTTCGCTCGCTGCGCCGTCATTGGCCGTCGGGCCCCCACCGCTCGCCGCCCTCGGCCCTCGGAAACGGCCGGTACAAGACCTCGATCGCGCCTACAGCCTGGCGTATTGAGCGAGTAGCTGTCGTGCAGTGAGGACCTGCGTTCGTTTCTTCCGTCACTTCGCCTCTCATCATGACCGGACGCGGCAAAGGTGGCAAGGGTTTGGGCAAAGGAGGAGCCAAGCGCCACAGGAAGGTTCTTCGGGACAACATCCAGGGCATCACCAAGCCAGCTATTCGTCGTTTGGCTCGCCGTGGAGGGGTGAAACGTATCTCCGGTCTCATTTACGAAGAGACCCGCGGTGTGCTCAAGGTCTTCCTCGAGAACGTGATCCGCGACGCCGTCACCTACACCGAACACGCCAAGCGCAAGACTGTCACCGCCATGGACGTCGTCTACGCCCTCAAGCGCCAGGGACGTACTTTGTACGGTTTCGGCGGCTAAGCTGTTTGTAGTCGCTCAACTGAATACATTTCTTGTTGTTGTCGACGGCACAGCTACAACGGCCCTTTTAAGGGCCACCCAAAATATCCCTGAAAGAGCAAAGATGTAATTAATCTCTCTCTCTCTTTAGTGTTTTTTTTTTTAAATAATAAATGTGACGTGTAGTGAAGTACGCTCCCATTCCTTACATTATAAAAAATGCCCGACCGCAATTACCGTTGTGTTCGAAATCTGTAACTGGTCTCCATATTTAAAACGTTAAATAAAAGAATTAGTGTCGTCCTACATATGTGAGTAACTTCATTTACTCGAGATTACTTACGAGTAACTGATAACGATCAATGAAGTGACAGGTGTTCATTGTTGATTTTCCTGGGAAATTTGAAGTCCTTGCCTCGCTTCGTAATACGAGTAACTGATAACGATCAATGAAGGTATTCATTGTTGATTTTCCTGCGAAATTTGAAGTCCTTGCCTCGCTTCGTAATAAGTAGCTACTCCCGTCCGAGCACTTCATTGAAGTGAAGTGTGGTTTTAAAGGAGTAACTGATAAAGATAAATGAAGTAAATATGTAAAGCGACACATATTCATTGTTAATTTTTCTGCGCAATTTGTATTCCTTGCCACGTTTCGTAATAATGAACTACTCCCTCCCGAGCTCTAACGTTACAAGTATTGATTTATTCACCTCACGCAAGAGCTTAGTAAGCATTGCATATTATTAAATATTGTAAACACGACACTGAATTAACACTATACAGGTATTCGTTTATTAAAGGGTGAAGAAAACAAAACAGCTCGATGATTTGCTCTTTTCGAAAAATATTGTTGGCCCTGAAAAGGGCCGTTCATGCGCAAACATGGCGCAGAAAAAAAAAATTTCTTCAGCACATTTACGCCTTCTTTTCGGTCTTCTTGGGCAGGAGAACAGCCTGGATGTTAGGCAGCACACTGCCCTGTGCGATGGTCACGCCCGACAAGAGTTTGTTCAACTCTTCGTCGTTACGGATGGCCAACTGCAAGTGACGCGGGATGATACGCGTCTTCTTGTTGTCGCGAGCGGCGTTGCCGGCCAACTCCAACACTTCGGCGGCGAGATATTCCATGACGGCCGCCAAGTAGACGGGCGCGCCGGCCCCTACGCGCTCAGCGTAGTTGCCCCTTGCGCAGAAGACGGTGGATACGACCTGACAGGGAACTGGAAGCCCTCCGGCTCTCGGCTGGAGCGAGACTTGACTTGCCCTTCACCTTACCGCCCTTGCCGCGACCGCTCATGTCGATTTCAGAGAGAGGACGAAAAACACAGAGTACTGCTCTCTTCGGCTTGTTTCCACTCGCTTGCGCGTCGCGGCACAATCGAATTATTTACTGCAGTTTCTAGCGGCCTACGCCGTTTGGCGCTCATCCGCTGTGGTCTTTTTGTTGTTTTTTGTCGTAAGTGGGCGTGGGACCATGCGCCGCGCGCGGGTGCGGGCGGCGCCGCGGCCCCTCTGCTGTGCGGTGGAAGTTGGTTGGGTTGCGTCGCCGCTGGGCGGCAGGCGCGGTTACAGCGTAATGCGCAGAGCGGTTTCTTTGATTAAAGAGAGTGGAGTAGAAATTTTTATTCTATAGAAGTTAAGTTGAAGAGAAAGGTGTGGAGACAGTTTTTATTACAGGCGCGGCTAGTCCGCTGAGTTATGGTTTCTTTAATTATGGTTTATTTATGGGGGACGTAGAAAGCGTAAATCTGTTGGCATATGTTTGTAGCTGGTGGGGGATTTTTTGCAGTAATATTGTTGATATTTGTTGAAGAGGGGGTCGAGCGTGGAGTCTGTGAAGGCTTTTTCAATTTCTTTTAAGGCTTGGTCGTATATGTATCTTTTTATGTTCGTCAATTTGTGTTTGTCTCGTATTGTGCAGTAGGGGGTTTCAGGTTCTGGTCGGTAGGCGATGCGAATGAATCGGTTTTCGGCAAGCTCGAGGCGATTTATTAGAGTTCTTGCTGCTGTGGCCCATGCGATGCATCCGTAAGTTCCGGCACTTCTAATGCAGGCGCAGTATAGGATCTTCTTGGTCTTGTCGCGTAGCGTCTTCGTTCGTAGTAGTGGTGCGAGGCGCGCTATTCTGCTGCCCATCTGTTTCGCTGCGTGCTCGCATTGTTTCGTCCATGTGAGTTTTTCGTCGAGAATTACGCCGAGGTAGGTTATCTGGGCACGCCATTCTCGATCCATTTATTTCTATCGGGAGGGGCTTTTCTTTCCGGCTCCACGTGAAAGTGATTGCTTGGCATTTAGTTGTGTTTAGGGTGAGCCCATTTAGCTTACACCACGCTGTGAGTCCGTTTGCGGCAGTTTGTAGTCGTCTTATAGCTTGCGTGCGCGTCTTTGCTTTAGCAGTGAAAGCTATGTCGTCGGCGTAGAGGTATTCTGTTACGTTTGGAAAAGTTGGAAGGTCGTAGAGGAAGAGAGTGAAGAGTATCGGAGAGAGTACTGCTCCTTGTGGGACTCCGGCGAGAATGTTGCGCGGAGAGGAGAGTTGTGACAGGTGACGGATTTGAAATGTTCTGTTTGTTAGGTAGCTGGTTAGAAGACGGTAGAGGTGGTGTGGGAGGAGTTTTTGCAGTTTTGCTAGTAGTAGGCGGTGATTTACTTTGTCGAAAGCGGCAGTAAGGTCGAAGAAAATTGCAGGGAGTGTTCGAGAGAGTGCTATGGTGGAAGTTACTTCCATGGCAAGACGGAAAACTTGTAGTGCTGATGAACGACCTTTTTTGAAGCCGAACTGAGTGATTCGGTTTTGAGAGGTTGCGTCTAGGTGAGATTGTATTTTAGGTAGTAAAAGTCGTTCGAATAATTTAGATGTTTGCGATAGTAAGCTAATGGGCCTGTAGTTGTCCGGGTCTCTATGATTTTTGCCTGGTTTGCTTAGGAGAATCACCGTGGCGTGCTTCCATGCTGTCGGAAAATAGCAGAGGTGAAGGCTTGCGTTCAGTATTTGTTGAAGAGCTTTGATGGAGCTGCGTGGTAGGTGCTTGAGCATTTCGGCGTTAATTCGATCTGGTCCGCTTGCTTTTTTGGCGTTCAGGTTTTTGATTGCGTCTTTTAGTTCGTCTTCAGTAATGTCGTTAAAAGTTGCGGGGCTATCGAGATTTACCATAGTTGCGTCATTTAGTTCGAGAGGTCGAGTTTCGTTTGCCGGTACGTATTGTCCGTTTTCGTAAATGTAGCTGTTTGTTGGAGTCGGTGTGAATTTTCTGTGGATTGTTTCGGCAAAGATTTCTGCTTTTCTGGCTGGGTCGTAGGTTTCTGTTCTGGTTATGGGGTCTCGGAGGGCGGTCACTGGGGTGTTGGCGGTTCGTAATGTCTTTTGTACTTTCCATATGTCTTGGCGGTCTTTTATGTCGGCGTTTGCGATAAATTTGTCCCATTTGTCGGCTCTGAATTCATTTAGTAGTCTGGTAACTGTACGTCTCGTTCGTTGAAATAGCATTTTGTCATTCGGGTCGCGAGTGGCGTAGTAGCGTCTTTGAGCTCGTCGTCTTTCTTGAATTTTGATAAGTATTTCAGTCGGTAGGGCGTCTCTGTTTGGTTTTTCTTGTCTGTCGGTAAATTTGTTGTAGGAGTAGCGTAGTTGGTGATTAAATCGGTCTAGTGCTGTGTCGATCTCTTTTGTTGTGGTTAAGGGATGCTGGGAGCTGTGGAGTTTGTGGGCTAATCTGTCGCGGTAGTCGCGCCAGTTTGTTGTTATTTGGGATGTATTGTGGGTTGCGTGGGGGTAGGCGCCGAGGTAAAGTGCGAAAAGAATAGGGAGATGATCGGATTCTAGTTCGAACAGTGGTTTTGGTACTGTAGGCGTGAGAGAGGAGGAGTGAATGACAAGATCGAGGATGTCGTGGGGAATGTCGTTGATGAGGTGTGTGGGGCCGGATGGTGGTTGGATGGAGATTGTCGGTTCGGAGTCAATGAAGTTCAGTAATGTATCACCGGCTGGCGTGTTACGTCTGCAGCCCCATTCTAGTCGTTTTGCGTTTAGGTCGCCGGCGAGTACCGTCGTTTGTCCTTGAGAGAGTAGAGTGTTCAGGTCAGCTAAGAGTAATTGTTTGTTGGGGCTTTTGTATGTCGATATGAAAAGTACAGGTCCTGTTGCAGTGCCAAGTTCGACCATTGTCGCTTCGGTTGTCTGAAGTTGTGGTGTTGGCAGTCTCGTGTGTGGCAGGTTTTTTCGTATTGCTATGGCAGTGCCGCCGCCTTGTTGCTCTGTCGGTCGGTCGTCGCGGTAAATCTGATAGCCTCGGAGAGAGAAGGATTTGTTTGGTTTGAGAAATGTCTCCTGTATTAATAATATTGCGATGTTAAAGTCGTTGCAGAATTGTTCGATGTCACGTTTAGTCCGAGAAATTGTGCCTTGTGCGTTCCAGGAAGCGATGTTATATAGTCTGTTAGTCACGTTTGTCATTTAGAAAATGTCTGCAACAGCTTGGATTGCGTTTAAAATTTTTGTGAGGGTGTCTTCTGGTCCTTTCATTATGTCGGCTGCAGTCTTAAGTCCTTTTATTAGTTTTGGTAAGTTAAGTTCTTTAAGTAGTCCGAAGAGTTCTTTAATGTCAGAGAGAGCGCCTGTCGGTGGGTTGTCCGTGATACGCTCCTGTTGGGTGGGTTGCCTACCCCAGGCGAAGTTGCTAGCGGGGGCTCCGGCGTTTTGTAACAGCGGAAAGTTCTTGTTGTTTGAAGTCAGGTTTTGCTTAAGGGCAGCTGCCGCGCGTTGGTCTTTTAAGTCTTTGGTTTTTTGCAGTTGAGTCTGTCTGTGTTCTAGAATTTGCAGATAAGCGATGCAGCCTCTGTAGTTCGCTGGATGCTCTCCGTCACAGTTTGCGCATTTCGGTTTTGAGATAGTCTTGTCCGCGGTGCAGGCTGAGGTGGCGTGATGCCCGGCGCATCCCATGCAGCGCGAGGGGCGGCCGCAGCCGTTTTTGGAGTGGCCCCAGAGCAGGCATTGCGTGCATTGAGGAGTTCTGTCTTTGTCGTGTGGTTCTTCAATTTGAATGCGGAGTTGCATTAAGTAGCGGATGGCCCGGAGTTCTGTTATTTGGTCATGATTGATTTCTATAGAATAGATGCCTAACGGTTCTAGTTTGTCGCCTGACTTTCGTTTGAGTTCGCCGAGGTGGTGTACCGTGATGTTCTTGCTTTGAATTTCTGCAGAGATTTCTTCACATGACATGTCTTTGTCTAGTCCTCGTATGATGAGTCTATGTCGTCTTTCAGTAGTGGCTCTGTGGTAGTGGTAGGCGCAGTCAGCTTCGGCTCTGGCGTCGTGAAGTAATTGCTTGATTTTCTGGTGGTCTTCTATTGAGCTAGGTCTAATGATTAGTTCGGTTCTCGTCAGTTGTGCTCTAATTGGTTTGGCCGTTTTCTCTTTAACAAATTGCAAGAATTCAATTGGGTTTTTTATTGAGGTTTTATCGACGAAAAATGCGCCGATGTTGCCTTGTTTTGGTCGATTCATTTGCGTCGGTCTCTGTGTGGTTGTCGTTTGAGTAATGTCAGTCTCGTGAGTTGTTTGGATGGTTGCTGGTAGGTCATTACTTTGTTTGGTCTGGTCTGTTGCCTTTTCGATTGCCTGGTTTACTGCCTGTTCTACTAGCAAGCCCGTAAAACGGTTAGAAGTTTTTACGGGCGCTGCTTCTGGAGTCGGCTTGGGGCGGAAAAAAGAACCGACGGTGGTGAAGCCGTCTTCGTCTACGGTTTTGCCTTTTTTGTCTTTGCTTTTGGAGCAAGTGGGTACTCCTTGCGTCGCCGGGTCATTGTTAGGTCCGTTGTTGATTAGGGTAGTTTTTTCGTTTGTAGTTGGGTCGTTTTGCTTTTCTTCGCGTCGCGGCGCCCCGGCCTATATTTAATAGTTCGGTTCCCCTTCCGCAGGGCGCGCCGTGATCGCCGTTATTCGGCGCGCACCGCCAGTGACCGCTCTCATTGGGCGGCCCCTTCCGCCGCGCGCCCGGGCGCCGAGGAAGGGGTACCGAGGTCATAAATAGGACCACCCCTGTTTTCAGCGCCCATTCTCACTTGGTGAGAGTTGTCGAACGCACCTCTGTAGTCGACATGCCGCCCAAGACTAGCGGAAAGGCCGCCAAGAAGGCCGGTAAGGCCCAGAAGAACATCTCCAAGGGAGACAAGAAGAAGAAGCGCAAGAGGAAGGAAAGCTACGCCATCTACATCTACAAGGTGCTGAAGCAGGTCCATCCTGACACCGGCATCTCCAGCAAGGCGATGAGCATCATGAACAGCTTTGTCAATGACATTTTCGAGCGCATCGCCGCCGAGGCTTCCCGCCTGGCGCACTACAACAAGCGCTCCACCATCACCTCGCGGGAGATCCAGACGGCAGTGCGTCTTCTTCTGCCCGGCGAGTTGGCAAAGCACGCCGTCAGCGAAGGCACTAAGGCTGTCACCAAGTACACCAGCTCCAAGTAAGCTTGCTGTTATTGCAGCTCGCTTTACTTGCGCAGCGTTGGTGCTTGTGTAATCAGCAAACGGCCCCTTTCAGGGCCAACAACATTCGTCATGAAAGAGCAAATGGTGATAAGCCTCAGCCACAACCATTCTGATAAAAATCATAATCAATAAATCGAGAACCCAACCCCGCTCCTATTGTTTCCTAGAGTTCGGTGCGGGACCGATTTTTTTTTTTAATGGAAAGCATGACGCGTGTTAATAAAAAAAAAAGATGAATGTCATGTTCCGTTACGATTATTATTTATTCCTAACATAGTGCATCAATGAATTATTTTGCCCCAGAAGATGAAATGTAGGCTCCCTCTCGCGTCCATGCTGTTACATCTAGCGAGGACAATATTCATCTCATTATTTTTGTAAATAAAACAGACGTGTAGTGGTGATGCAGTATATATGGATTATTCAAGAGTGGCGCAATGAATTTAACAACAATAATAATAATAATAATAATAATAAAAACCAAAATATCGACGAGATTCCAAGTACGGTCGTGCATGATGCCGGAAGGCCGCTGATGTTTCATACGAAAAAAAAAGAATACGTCGTTCTAGGTGTTTCAGTGATATTTTACCGTGTCGAGAGGATGTCAAGATCGTCTTACACTCGCGGAAAGTTGGCAGCACTGATCGGTTGCCATGATGGTCTGTAGCAAAGGGCCCATAGAGCGCGATTTTGGCGTAGAGTTTGTACAGGGAAAGAATACGTCGTTCTAGGCGTTTCAGTGATATTTTACCGTGTCGAGAGGATGACAAGATCGTCTTACACTCGCGGAAAGTTGGCAGCACTGATCGGTCGCCATGATGGATTGTAGCAAAGGCCCAGAGAGCGCGATTTTGGCGTAGAGCTTGTACAGGGAAAACGTTTTATGTTTTTATTCAAATTTTGGTGGGCCGAACTCGGCGATTCTGCAGTGCCGAGACGACCCGCGGAGAGGTGGCGGTAAACCGCTCATGCCCTCTCCTGTTTCCAAAAATCAGATTAATATACTGAAGCCCCCGATGGGGACTGTATCAGATATTAAGCTGATAAGAACAGAGATCTTTCATCATCTATGACAGACGATTCATCAAAAGCATTTTGGGTTTACTAGAAAAATGCTTTTAGGATATTTCTAGGAGAGCAACCAAGGATAAAAATGGTCAAGGCAAAGCTCTCATCCTTTTAAGGGTTACTAGGCCGCGCCGCAGCGGGAGCATATGCTGGGCCGCTCAATACGACGCGGCACTAGGGAGGGCGCAGCCGCCGGACCAAGGAAGGGGGCACCGTTAACACTCCCGGTACAGCCGAGTGTACAAGGTACGTCCCGGAAAGTGAGAGCTGGGGAACGTGTGGCCAGGGCCGAGCCATTTGCCAGTCGACCGTTCGAACGGAACAGTCGACCCGGGGCCCTCCACCACCGAGGATCTCAAGCCTCGGCGGGTCGGGCCCGGGGCACGCTAGGAAGAAGAACGGAGGAGCCAGGACGCAAGGCGGAAGGAAGGAGAAGAAGAATCGGCATGCCTAAGCATTGTTGGAACCACAGGATGGCCGGCGGCGTGCGCCAGGGAAAAATGGGTAGGGGGGGGGAGAGTGCAAGCGTGTTCTACCAAGGCACGGCCGGACGGCGGTAAGCCGCCGACCGAAACCAAGAACACTAAAAAACCAGCTTAAAATCCGATACAACCCCCACCGGAGTTGCCAAGAATAATAAACTGTAAGATCAGACTCCGCTTTGATCTTAGCCAAAAGGCCGAGAAGCGATAACAAATTATGAGTTTATCATTTTCCCCAATCTGAGGGGATTTTTGGCGCCTTTTTCCATGATTTAAAAAAAAAACAAAAAAAAAACTGAAATTTTTTTTCGACATTTTGAATCGCAAAAATGCGGTGAAGCAGCGCGTGGAAATGGTTCTTTTGGGGCTTATAGGAAGCAGATTTACTTGTTTTGCAACCTACTACCAGAAATTTTCACAATTTAGCGTATTTTTTTGCGAAAATGGCATTTTCAAAAAAGTGCTAGATAGTAGATAGGGACAGAAGGAATCTGGGTCGTCGCGTCGTCCAGTAATGAACAGATACAGACAATACTATGTTTTTAAGTCAAAAAAACATCTTCTTCTTCGATATGTCTCGCGTTCAGAGCGGTCGGACATTGCTGACACCTTGAAACACGACGTTTTGCAAACCCCGGCGACGGCGCGCACCACCTCCGAACGTTTGAATTTCGCCCCGAAATACCTCCTTCGAGCCCATTGGTCGATTTCGGTCCGCGACCTTGGCGTTCGCCCAATGGTGAGAACCTCGTTTCGGCTGCGAAACAGAAGGAAAAACCACAGGTTTTGAAAGGAAATTAATGAATGCTATGTAATTCTGTGTACTTCCCTGATATATTTAACGCAACATTCATGAAGATTTTCTTTCCTAAATTCGCCTTGTCAGCAGAAATCTATTTCCAAAATGTGCTACAATTGACGCTACACACTACGAAATCCAGCTTTCTGAAATTCGTCAAAGTAATGCTCTTATGATTACGAAGAAAACTCTTATAATGACAAACAATGCACTTACGATCACGAACATAACACGTACTTCCATCCCGATTATTGTTGTTGGTGTGGTTGCTGGCGTTTCACATGAGAGTGGAGGGGGAACTTTGCTACGCAACACGCCGAAGCAATCAGTTTCGCCCGCGGCAGCTAGGCGAGCGGACGTGAAGACGGTCTGTCGTGTATGTAGATTAGTTTTATACGTCTTTCCAAAAGATGTGAATTATTACTGAATCAAATGGTTGTAACAAAATGTTTTGTTTTTCAGATTCTTTCTCCCGTCTCTGCGTGCCGTCACGAGCTAGCAGAAAACGAGTAAGTCCAATTTTTTTTACCATCGATTTGGTATATTCGCAAAATCTGTGGCACCACTCTCTAATCTTTGCCTTCTTCACAGAGCAATTGCAGAACGGCCCCCACTGAGAGAATATCGGCTGTTTACGTGCGGTACGTATTTATTCGTCATTCTAAGAAATAGAAATATTGGTTCGTGTAGTGAGCGTGTGTTTCTAGTGCAGTGGCCAGCTTTAGTCAAGTGCGAAAAGCAGTGTTTTTTGTAACCGAATAGTGAATAATTGTTGATTTCGTCTTCTAGTGCAGTGAAATTCATTAGTTATCAGATGTATGGTGTTGTTATTTCATGCGTAATAGAAATATCATTGCAAAATGAAATATCCAGTGTAGGGAACGTGTGAGTGATTCATCATTTTATCAGCTGATTTTGACCCAGAATGTTAGGAGGTGATATTTTCGTTTCACAGGAAAGAGGAAAGGCGCTGTGCACGTGATTTTTTTCGCCTCTCTTCTTTGTACAACGTAATTCTCTTCGAGTTCGGTACGCAGTTGTTATCAGATATAAAGTGAGTGTTTTGAATTGTAGCGTAACGTAAATGAAAGGAAATGATTGCTAGTTATTCAATGTAATCGAGCGATAAACAGAGCGTTCGTCATTTTACTAGCATTGTCTGTTCCTTTTGAGCTCGCGTACGATGTGAGAGGAAATTGCTCATTGATTTTCGCTGCTCTCGCTCTCTGTTCTCTTTACAACAATTACCATTCTATAGCTGTGGGCATCACTTGGAAACTGTTCGCTTCCTAGAAAATAATTGTTGATTTCATGTATTAGGGCTGTGATGTGCGATTGTTATCTCGAGATAAGGTGCTGTTACTTCTTGCGCAATAGAATTGAAAGGAAATCATCTCGTGGCGTGCAATTTATACAGTGTGGTGAACGCAGTCATGTTTATCATTATACCAGCTTGTATAATCGGATTTCGTTTTATTTCGTACGTAATTGTTAGGCGTAGGAAAGTGAGATATTTTCGTTACCTCGTGAATTACGTACCAATATGTTCTCTTTGAATTCACTAGTACGAAACATTGACTATAATAGTAGATTTTTTTGTGTTCATAGTACGGAATTGTTAGTTATTGCGTAACGTCATTGAAAGGAAATGATTGCGTGGCGTGTAGTGACTGTGATAATCGTCTCATTTTACTAGCATTGTCTTGCTTTCGAGCTCGCGTACGTGATTGTTACGCGAACGATGTGGGAATTGTTACATTGTGCGCGTATGAATTTCTCAACAATGTCTACGTGTTCTATTCGATATCTGTAAGCACGATCACGAAACTATTGTTGATTTTGAGTAGTAGAGCTGTGATACGTATGAAACTGTGGGAACGGTTGATAATTATTGCGCAACAGAAATGAAAAGTAAATTCGCTGAGCATTCAGTGTAGTGAATGAATGTGATTATTTGTGAACCGCTCTCACTGGTTGTAGTTGATTTTGCCTACTTTTTCTTCGTGTTCTCTTCGAGTTCTATTAGGCGCCGCTGAGGAACAGTGATTAATTGTTGTTTTGTGGTTCTAGTGTGCAGTGATATGTAATTTATACGACCATGTATAGTAATGGGAATCGTCTGTATAAAGATCGGTAGAATGTGGTTACACCTCTTTTATTTAGTGCTCGCGTATGTGAACCGCTGGGTGAGGAAAGTGTGTTTTCTGCATTGTGTGATGAGTTGTTCTTATTACAACAATTTTTATTGTTTTTTCGGAACTTTTGGGCACAGCTACAGGAAATCGTTGTTTATTTCGTGTCTTGTACATTGAAATCATTTGTTATCATATGTAATAGTAAAGAATGAAAATCATTGCAATGTATTCTCAGCAGTGAATGTGATATCCTCAGTGATTCTTTTTCCGTTCACACAGCTCTTGTTGCAGGTATTTCTTTGAGTTTTATTCGGGTTATGTTAGGCTGAGCTGTGAAAGAGTGTGATGACTGTGGTTTATTGAAATAGTGTAAAGAAACTTAATAATTTTAGTGCGAAAGAAAACAGTGATAAACACTGTGAGGCGAGTAGTGCTGTGAGGGTGTGCGATGGCTTGCTGTAATGAATAATTGTTTATTTTGTGTGTCTTGCAATGTGATTTTGTAGTTTTTGTGTTTGATTTTTGTGTGCTGTCAATACAATCTTTGGTTATGTAATGATAGGTTGTTAGCAATCACCCCTGTGAATAACTGTGTGAATTCGTGTGTTAAAGTTTACTGTGTTAGCAGGCATGTGATACTATTTAAAGGATCTCTCTCTGTATCACAGCCCAAGTTTATTAAACATCGATATCTAAAGGGAACATTTCAATAGGCTCACTCCTACGAAATGCACAGAAACAGTGATAATATAATGTGTTCATGGTGTGGGATGGGATTTGTGCAGTTCAGAGAAAGAGGGATGAAGATAATTCACAGAACAGTTTACATTTTCATTTTTGTTTGTTTGTAGTTTTTTTGCTCAGTAGACTGTAAGACGTGTGCTTCTGTTCCAGGTCTGGAGCTGCTGTTCTGTTCTGTTGGTGACCAGTGACAGTTTGTGACTAGAAGCACATACTGTTCTTGCTAGTATTCTACATTTTGTTAGAATTTTATGAATATTTGTATTATCGAGAAATAAATAAGTAAAAGTTTAATATATTATTAATTGAAACCTTCAAAATCATCCTTTTGCACTTACATCAATAGAAAGTCGTTTTCTTGTGTCATATTTTCACAGTCAGAGCAGCCAGGCAGAGCGCTGAAACAAGAGAGAGAACAAGGTATTTATTTCATCTTAATGACGGTGTATTAGCGAAATGCTCATTTGAAACTCCAGTGACGAGGTGCTTCATTCCATCTGTTTGTTTGTATTCACGCGAAGTGGTGTAGAGGTTAGGAGGGGCAGTTTAGCTATTCGAAAGGTAGTTATTATAGGAAATACGGTGACTCATTGTTTTTTATTTTTAGACGTTATTGTTTAGGGTTGGCCTGTGATTATCCCACTGATTCGGAGTACATATTTATTGACGTGAGCGGTTAAGTCGTTCTCAATGCAAGCTGTAAGAATGATGGTTTTCCCACTGTTACGTAATTCTGTGTGCCACGTACTATTCGTAAAGAGCCGATGTTAATGCAGAGAGTAGGCAAACGAGAAATGAGACGTGTAGTTTTCAAAACGGTCTCTCTATCGTGTATGTTATTACTTCCGTTTCTACAGCATCCTACGCAATATGTATTACAAGGCGTTTTCTCCCTCTCGTTTCCGTGTGGAGGGAGAAGGATGTAAATGTTTGAACGCGGTCACGGAAGAATCAAAGGAAGGTGACAATCAGTATGTGCAACCTATCGGCAAAAATATTGCACACTACGGCATATGTACGATCCAAGGACATGTGGAATGTAATCCTTTTACTTAGAAAAGTAGTGTGAATTGCGTCTTAGAGCAGAAAGTGCGCAGTTTCAGTGAAAATACTCGTTTCAATTCCACAACCGTTGCTCTCGCAAAATCACAGCGGTATATAACTCGTAATGTTTGCACTACTTGCAGTCGACATGTATTCGTTTCGTGTGTGGCACGTAGGATATGAGTGTGATGGAATTCATCTTCTTATTATGTGAAAAGTAGTTCTCGTTGCCCCGCAGTTACATATATTCATGTTTTGGTTTAATGTGTACTCGGTGAAGTGAGTTTCGGGCGTAGAAAACGAGAGTGACTGTGTGTGCGAGCGTGTCATTCTGCTGTGGACGTGCAAGGTCCATTATTTCTTTTAATCATTCGGGCGCGGCGCGGCCTAAGGGAGATGGCTAGAATAATAGTTGATGCAGTGATACGCGTACGCATTACTACAGTGAAGGTGTTTTCATTTATTGCGTGATAGCAATGTTACGGCATCATATGTGCTCGGTGTTGCAATCACGTGATTTTCTTCTTCTGTTTATCATGTTAACAGCTGATGGGAGCATATTCGTCTGTCGTTTTACTGTTTTGAGCCAACGAACCTGAATGTTAGGCGTAGGATACGAGAGAAATATTTTCATTTCATCGGATTAGGAAAGGCAGTTCCCGCGAATTTTCGTCTCGATCTTTCTATAACAAAAGGCGCGTGTTCAGTTCTAAATTACAAGGCACTACTACGAAACGGCTTGCTACATTGCAAACAACGGTTTATTTCGGGTCCTTTGCAGTGATGTATGTAAATAGAGATTTGGTTTTTAGTTCATTATTACGTACCTAAAGAGACAGAAAATAATTGCGTGGGGTGTAAAATATTCAATGTAGTGAATGCATTTCAAAGTGATTCTCATTCCGTTCATCGTCTAACCAGCTGATAATCGGTTTTCGTTTTGTTTTGGGCTAGCGTACGTGAATGTTAGGCGTAGGAAAGGAGAGAGAGAGAGGTTTGTTAGTTTTCGTTTTATAGGAATGGGAAGGGCTGTGCACGGCAATTTCGTGTTTCTCTTTCTCTCCTCTTTATGCAATATGATGCTCTCTTCGAGTTCGCTACTACGGCGTTCAGTGCAGTGAATGAAAGAATGCACACATGTGATGTTTATGAACCTCTCTTATTGTTACAACATTTTCTCGGTTTTCTCTTCGAGTTCTATTAGGCAGATTGTTACAGTGATTAATTGTTGGTTGTACAGTGATACGTAATTTGACCTTGTAAAGTATTGCGTAATAGGTGTGAAAGGAAATCGTTGCAAGTGATGGTTCGAAAGCTTTCCTGTGATCGCCTTTCGCACGTCATTTTACTAGTCGAGGGTACCGAATTGTAGTTTCATTATATATTTTTTTTTTTTTTTGTGCTCGCGTATGGGAGTTGATGATAGAAGGCATTCTTCGAGAATATTTTATTCGGGTTCAGTTCGGCTGAGCTGTGAAAGCGTGTGATACTGTAAAGTATTGATTGTTCATGGAGTGTAAAGAATTTTAATAATTTGTGCGAAAGAAGGGAGTGCAGTTTTATTCGAGTTCAGTTATGCAATGAGAAGTGTGTGCTTTGCAATGAATGTATGTATCTCCGCCAGGGCAGCTTTCGCCTCTATGAATAACTGTTAATTTCGTGCGTTGTAGTTTATGTGTGCAGGGGTTAGACCGAGACGTTGTTGCAGGAATGTGTTACGTTGTAGATTATTTTAATCTGCCTCTCTCTCTCTCTCTGTTTCCGAGAAGGGGGGGAAAAGGGCGCGGGATGTAATTCAAAAATGTTTGAACTCGGTCAGGGCAGTGTTTCACTGAAGAAATAAAAGAAGGTGAAAATCAGAATGTGCAACCTCTCGGCAAAAACTATGGTATATGTATTAACCAAAGGTCGAGTTCTGCATGTCTTTTCCTTTCGGGCGATTCTATTTACTAACAAAAGTAGTGTTAATTTCGTCTCAAAGCAGGAAGTGCACCGTTGCAGTGAAAATGCTCGTTTCAATTCCACAACCGTTCGCCTCGCAAAATCATAGCGGTAATGTTTGCACTACTTGGCAGTCGACACGTATTCGTTTCGTGTGTGGCACGTAGGATATGAGTTCTTCCTATTATGTGAAAAGTTGTACTCGTTGCCCCGCAGTTACATGTATTCATGTTTTGGGTAAATGTGTACTCGATTAGTGGAGTCATTCTGCTGTGGACGTGCAATGTTCATTATAAAAGTGTGTGCGAGGGGGAAGATTCGGAAACACAGTGAAATGCAGGCAGGGTAGTGATTCTGTGATTGTAATTGTGTGTGTATTATGAGTCGAGGTAGAGCATAGTGAGTGTGCCATGGCTTGCTTTAGAGAATAATTGTTCTTTTCGTGATCTGGTGTGTGATGATTTGTTGCTGTTCTCCTCGTGAGTTTGGTAACGTGGGGATTCGGATAAGGAAGCTCAACAGTCGTTATAGTTGTTGTTATCTATTTACCCAAAAATGTTTCGACTGCTGTGTTGTGATGGAGTATAGATAAGAAATGTTTAAAGTGTGGGAGAAGGCAAAGTGAGGTGCACGCAGTGTAATGCAGGCAGGAAAGAGATTCTGTGATGCAAGTGTTTGTTTTTTAACAGTGCTATTTAATGCGAGTTGAGTAGGGAAGAGCTCTGAAAGACTGTGATGGTTTGCTACACTGACGAATTGCAGCTCTCGAGTTCTAGTGTTTCTTGTTAAGTGATGTTTTGTAGTGTTAAGTGCTGTTAGGTTGTGGCTTTTCTTCTTTGGTGTCTGTTTGACAGGGAAGAGGATGTTTCGGGTGGATCCGATCAGGTGACAACAGCTGTGTTTCCCCCCCCCCCCATGTATTTAATTATTTTTTTATTCTTTAAAGTGTCGTGTGAAGTGTTGTGATTGTGACATGAGAGAAATTCACTCGGAATTGTTTTTACATTTTTATTATTGAAGTGTGTGCGAGGGGAAAAGATCTGAAAACACAGTGAAATGCAGGCAGTTTGTGTATTATGAGTCGATGCAGAACATAGTGAGTGAGCCATGGCTTGCTTTAGAGAATACTTGTTCTTTTCGTGATCTTGTGTGTGTTGTAATGTGATGATTTGTTGTGAGAAGAGAAGAGTTCCCATCGCAGGAGTTCGTGAGTTTGGTTATGTGAGAATTCGGATAAGGAGTGGATAGCTGGTAGTCGTTTCAGTTGTTGTTATCTATTTATTCTAAAACGTCTCGTGTGCTGTGTAGTGAAGGGGTATGCACCTGGCTTTTTAGATTTAAAGTATGGGAGAAGGCAAAGTGTGGGTACACACAGTGCAATGCAGGCAGGAAAGATATTCTGTGATGCAAGTGTTTGATTTATTTGATTCGAGTCGAGTTGTGAAGAGCTCTGAAAGTGTGTGATGGTTTGGTACACTGAGTAATTGTAGCTTTCGAGTTCTAGTGTTTCTTCTCAAGTGATGCTTTGTTGTGTTTGGATTTTATTATACATTTTTTGGCTTACATTCATACATGGCTCACCACTGAGAATGAAAGTTCCTTTCGTGTTCTAGTTCTTCTTGTGAAGTGATGTATTGTTTTATTGAAGTGCTGTGAGGTAAAGGCTTTTCATCTATGGGTTCGATGCGGTAGGTGAAAATAGCAGTGTGTGAGTGTCATTATTTCATTTATTCTCAAAAGTTTCGTGTGCAGTGTTGTGTTTTTGACGTGAAGGAAAAGCACTCGGAATTATATGTATTTAAAGAATGTTTGAAGTTTGTGCGAAGGAAAAGGTGGGAAAACACAGTGTAATGTAGACAGGAAAGTGATTCTGTAATGTAGCTGTGTGTTTTGAATCGTGGTTTTCAAGTCAAATTCAGTTAGGCAGAGCTGTGAAAGTGTGCCGTGGCTCTCTTTAGTGAACAAGAGTGTAATCTAGTGTGCCTTGTAAAGTGATGTTTTGTTGTGTGAATTGTTGTTAACTAGAGCATATTCAACTTAGGTTTTGGTATGTTAGGTTTTCGGATAATGCAGATCAACTGAGGGTTTTTATTTGTTTTCCAAAAAAATGTCGTGTGCAGTGTTGTGTTTATGACAAGAAGAAATTGATTGTTATATCAAGAAAAATTTTTTTTAAAAAATGTGTGTGCGAAAGTGAAAAGAGTTGTGGGCAGTCTGTGTAGTGATTGAAAGAAGGCAAACGTGGTATTTTCACACATGACATTACTGGCCGAGAGTACCGTTTTCTGGTTTCGTTTTATTCTACTCTCTCTTTTTTGCGACAATTTCATTCTTGCATAGTGTGAAGTGAGTGGGGCAGTGGACGTGTGTTCTTCACAGTTCTTTATACAACAAATTCTTTCCCCTGTGTTCAAAGTCAACTACGAAGAGCACTGTAGGTGTGTGATAGCTTGTCTCCGTGAAATGCCGTTTCTTTCGTGTTCTCGTGTGCCTTGTCATGGTATGCTTTGCTGTGCAGTAAGGTTAGGTTAGCTTAAGCTTAGCTTATGTTAGGATTAGGTTACATGGGCTTGGGTTGCCTGATTCTTTTTCTCTCTCTCTCACTAGTGAGACAGTTATACTGAAAGGAAATTGCTCAGTGTTTGTATTTAAAATTAAGAGAATTATTTTGTGTATCAATGTCACATGTACTTGTTGCAGCAGATCTGTAGACGCAGGTGAGTAAGTGAGCAGTGACGAGTCGGTGAAATCAAGACTATGCAGTTTAGTCACAGATGACAAAAAAATTAAAAAAAAAATAAATAAATAAAGATTGAAAGAAACCTTCAACTGATCCTTTTCCCCTTACTTCAAAAACAAGTCGTTTCTCTCATATTTTCGCAGCCGCCGCCGTCTCCGAGTCGCCTGCCAGAGCGCTGAAACCAGGTACAATGTAATGCATGCCATCCATATGTAAGAAAGTGAAGATGTGCAAAATGGTGCTAATTGCAAGTGAAGTATTTTTACGCCTCATTTGTAGGTTAGGGCATTCTTGGCGAGATAGTCGTCATGCGTATAGTGCAATAGGTTATGAAAATCAGTGTGATATTTCGACTGGTTGTAGGTTATTCATGTGATTACTTACAAGAATCCGAGGCTAGGAAGTTAACGTATGAAAGGTCAGATCGTTTAAACGAAATGTAAAGAAAACAGCTTTCTAATGATTCCTTATTGCGGCGGTTTGTGGGTTAGGGCATTACGGGCAATACACTCGTAAAAGGCGAGATTCTCATTTTCTGAGGAGATATTCAGACTGATCAGGTTGGCAAATCTTAATTTTTCACACAAAGTCGAGCCGTTGTTTACAAAGCTGTAAAACGACTCTTGTTTGAGAGGCTAGGCCACCAAATGCAGCTTATTGAGCCTGTCACGAAATGACTGAGTTACGTGAATCTGAATGCCACGACACTCCATATTCCCGCAGTGAGAAGAAAGATGAGAACGAGTCTTTAAATTCTTGCAATTCTTAACTTCGAATAGACGTCCTGATTTTGTAAATTTCATTTCTTCTCGCGAATCGGTATTGCTAGGGGGAATCGCTCACGGGCCCACTACTCGGTGACTAGGAGGATTTCTTCTTCGTCTGTCCTCTCTCATCTTCTTCTTCTTCTCCTTCATCATCATCATCATTAGCTTTTTTTTTTTTTTTTTTTAAGTCCGTCCCGCCGCGTTTGAAAATATCGAACTCGCAAAACACCATTGGACAATTCCGACACCATGCAACCCAAAACAGCGACGCGGTTCTTCACGACCGCTCTCCTCCTCCCAGTCAGCGGATATATCGAAACTCGGTTTTTGCTCCGAAAATCGTGCACTTCGTTTTGCTTCTCTACTGCGCAAGCGCACATCTCTTCTTTAGCGAACGTAGTATTTTCCTATCTTTACTCTTTGCAGAAACGACACTGGTGCCAACACGAGATAGTATCATTGCACTTCTCTTTGGCGGAGTATAATCACCTTCACCTCGTTATTGACCAAGCCATCTCTCAGTTATGCAAGCGGTTTTCCACAAGAACAGAATGAAACAGAATAAGAAAATGCAAGATTTCGAAAGAAGCACTTGCAAGATTTACGCATATTGTTCGTTAATTATTCACCGTTGCGAAGGGAAGGATTTTGTTCATAAAAAAAGAAAATAAATCCTTACACTATTACTCTTGTTTGATTATTCATTATTTTTTATTACAAGGGCAATATTCATTTCACAATGATACGAAAGAGCTTGCCCATCGTTGAAAGTATCAGGGAGAGCCGTCTCGCGCTGGCCGCGCGCACACGTGAGCGATAACGCCCGCCCACCACCCACCGATGAGCGAGGGCTTGTGCAATCTCAGGAGGACGCGACGCGTTTCTGCGCCGAGGCGAATGAGCGCTGTCTCTCTCTCTCTCTCTCTCTCTCTCTCTCTCTCTCTCTCTCTCTCTCTCTCTCTCTCTCTCATTTATTCAGTTTAGGAAATGATATATTCTCCACTGATTGTTGTCGGAAACTATTATTCTATATTTCTTTAGTATTTCTTTCATTGTAACTCAACTTCTTTGTACCTTCTTTTCTTCGTCTACCTTTCTTTCGGTAAACTAAGATTTCATTTTATTTATTTTACTGCCAAACGAAGCGTTAGGAGCGAATCGCTCTTCGTTACATTTTCAAAACTACGCTTCTTTGCGCGACGAACGGTCTAGTCAAAGATAAATTTGAAAAATACGGAGAATTTATAATTGTGGCGAGGGAAGAAACGGTTTTTGGTTCACGATTCAGGGTGACCGACAACGCACTAGATACGGCGTAGTCAATCCCGAGCCGACATCTCTATACGTTGTCGAGTAATTAGTTTATAAACAAACTCGGAGAGAATTTCAATAGCGCCCTAACGAGACGTCCGACGTCCATCACTTAAATGAAATCTTCGACGCAAACTCGCTTTTCTATCGAATGGCGGCAATTCGGTTCGTCTACCTGCTTAGGTTACGGAGAAAATCGCTTATAATCAAATAATCTTGTGAAATTCCTAACGCCGAAATGAAGCGTCGGAACGTCAATTCGAAACAGGCCATTTCTAAAATACGAAAGACGATATTTCGTGCGGAATGTGCTTCAAAACGGTGCAAGTTCTCGGTTCCACCCCAGCGACACCTCCTTTTTTTCCTTTTGTTCAACAATTTCGGTGTCTACGTTGTCGGATATTACAAAACTTTACTAGTCTTCTGCCGCAAACCGCTTTACAATACGACAAACTGATCTCGAGATATAATTAATTGAACACGGCCATACATTAGCGCATTGGCGAAGGCACGCCCGGAAGCACCGTCACCGTTCTCTTAGACCACGCAACCGCCCAGCTGGGCCGGACGGCCCGCCCGCCCGGCCGCCCGGCCGCCCGCCACTTCCCCCCGGCCGCCCCCTCCCCCCGGCGGCCGGCCGGCCGGCCGGCCCGCCCGCCCGCCCGCCCGCCCGCCCGCCCGGCGCCCCCCCCCCCGCTCAACCGCTCGCTCGCTCGCAGAGCGACGTTCCGTAAGAAACCACACGAATAACATTACGCGATAGAAATACTTTTCGGTTCTTTCGGTAAGGAAACTGTTTAGAATAGAGAATGAAAAGATGTCGTCGTTCCCTCCCTTAGTCTCTCTCCCTCTCTCTCTCTCTCTCTCTCTCTCTCTTTCTCTCTCTTGTTCCTTCCATTCTTACTTTCTATCTCTTACTCTCTCTCTCTCATTCTCACTCATTCCATCCTCCTTACTTCTTTCGGATCATCAGGGATCCCGAATCCGCCACTACCAACGCCCATTGTTGCACTACAGAAAATTGTTGACGTTTATTTTAGACGTGTTTCCAGAGAGACAGAGTGAGAGAGAGAGAGAGAGAGAGAGAGAGAGAGAGAGAGAGAGATACGCCGTCGCAGGCGAACCTCGCTTGACGCCCCCCCCCCGCGCACACACACACACGCACACACACACATCACAGCTGAGATCGCCGGCGGCGCCCTCGGGTTCTGCGATGTTGCCTTTTGGCGCACGGTGTTGCAGCTCGACGGTAGCATTTCGGAGCAGGCAATGCTACTAATACATATTTCACGACTGTCGTAATCTACGCATTTTCTATGATCATCTTGGTTTCTCCCCTTATTTCTACCTGTATTCCTTCCTTTCGTTCTCTCTTTTCTTATTCATTCAATCTTCGATGCTTTCCGCGCTTAACAACGATTAGAATTCAGACTGAAAAGAAGTAGTCAGTTTTTAATGGTAGTAAGGGTAAACGAAGCGTCGTAGCAAATCGCTGCTCATTACCTTTTCCATTCTACGCCTTGTTGCGCGTCGAACGGTGTTGTCGTACTGCATTAACATTTATAGAAATGCGGCTAATCGTTTGTAAATGTCTATCAAAAATTGAAATTCTTTTGCACGACACCCCATTTCCATCGACCAAGAAAAGGCGTCGCTGTTTTCTCTCTCTCTCTCTCTCTCTCTCTCTCTCTCTCTCTCTCTCTCATCAATCTACCCTTCTGTCTTCCTTTATTGCTTTCTTTCGTTTATTCTTTCTTTCTTACTTTCGATTTTTCAGAGATCGCCTATCCATAGGTAACTTTCGTGCGTTGTAGCGTGGGAGAATATTGTCGAGGCCGTTGCGCCGCAATCTCAAATTCGACGCGCAGTTCCGCGAATCACGCCCGGATAAGCTGTCAACGATCAGATATCCCACGCACGCCGCCGGTCAGTGCGTGCAGCTGCGCGCCTTTGCGAGGCGGTGCAAGCGCCCAGCCAAGGCCAAGGGCACTAGCGAAGGAGAATTATCTTTCTCTGCGGGGGCTACGAGTCGAGCAGATTCTGGGTTTCGTAGGGACTGAGTATTCTCCTAAGCAGTTTCATTACCTGCATCTTCTCGTTGTCAGAACGGCGGATTCCACCTCCGCAGCGAATATTACGACTTCTTCGCTCTTTCTGTTTTGTACAGATCTGTTATTGACCTTTTCTTGTCCCTCGCCTTCCCATCATCGTTTTTCAGCACACATACTCGTAGGAAACGAGCCGCTAATTTTTAGATATCTATTAACCCAACGTTCGCTTTGTCGGTCCGAAGCACTTACAACGACGTCGAGAATCTTCGATCTTCCGAGCGAGCCCGCACGCGGTGGAATGACACCGGAGGGGAAAAGAAAGCCTGGGATCGAAAGTCGAGACGCCATGTCGGCATTCGTCTGGAAAAACCCAAAATGATGCAACTTTAGCACTATCGGACCGGAGAACTTGGCCCGACGTCGTGAGAGTTGGCTCTTTCGAGCACTTGGGCGCCAGGAGACCCGGAGTGGGAAAGAGGACCGAGATCTTTAGACAAAGAGGTTATTCTGCTCGATTACCAAAGAGCGACGCCATATCCGCATTCGTCTGGAAACTATTCGCCACAAAAGAGGCAACTTTCGTATAGTCGGCCCTGAGCTGTAAGGCGGATGGCGTGAAAGGTCTCTTTTTCGAGGGACCCCGCTCGCTGGGAAAAAAACCGAAAAGGCGAATATAAGACATGGTTCGAAAGCCAGACAAATCTGCTCGTATTCGGAACGACGATTTTCTATCGGCATTCGTCTGGAAACTATTCAACACCGAAAGTGCCAACTTTCGCACTGACGGCTCGCAGCGCCTTCTCCGACGACGTAACAATTCGTTTTCGAGCTAGCCTGCTCGCCGAAAAAGGCCCGGAGGGGGAAAGCAAGGCCTGCCGTCTTACGATTGGAGGTTACTCTGCTCGAATACGAAAGAGCGACGCCATATCCGCATTCGTCTGGAAACTATTCGCGACACAAAGAGACAACTTTCGTATAGTCGGCCCTGAGCTGTAGGGCGGATGGCGCGAAAGTTCTCTTTTTCGAGGTGGCCTGCACGCCTGGAAACTAACCGGAAGGCAAAAATAAAGCTGTGGTTCGAATGCCAGACGAATCTGCTGCTCGCATTCCGAAAGGCGATTGCCTATCGACATCCGTCTGGAAACAATTCTACACCGAACATGGCAACTTTCGCACTGCCGGCACGCAGCCCCTGGTCCGACGTCGTATAAATGCGTTCTTTGGAGCATGCGTGCTCGCCGAAAAAGTCCCCGAAGGAGAATACAAGGCCAGCCGTTTTAAGACCGGAGGTTACCCTGCTCGAATACGAAAGAGCGACGCCATTTCCTCATTCGTCTGGAAAATATTCGCCACGCAAAGAGGCAACTTTCATATGGTCGGCTATGCGCTTTAGGGCGGATGGCGTGAAAGTTCTCTTTTTCGATGTAGCCCGCACGCCTGGAAAGAAACCGAAAGGCAAATATAAGGCCATGGGTCGAAAGACGGACAAATCCGCTGCTCGCATTCGGAACGGAGATTGTTCTATCGGCATTCGTCTGGAATCTATTCAACGCCGAAAGTGGCAACTTTCGCACTGCGACCCGCAGCACCTGGTCCGACGACGTAAAAATTCGTTCTTTCAGTATGCGTGCTCGCCGAAAAAAGCCGGAGGAAAACTAGGCCAGTCGTCTTAAGAATGGAGGTTACCGCTCGAATACCAAAGAGCGACGCCATATCCGCATCGTCTGGAAACTATTCCCAACACAAAGGGGCAACTTTCATATGGTCGGCTCTGCGCTTTAGGGCGGATGGCGTGAAAGTTCTCTTTTTCGATGTAGCCCGCACGCCTGGAAAGAAACCGAAAGGCAAATATAAGGCCATGGGTCGAAAGCCGGACAAATTTGCTGCTCGAATTCGGAACGGCGATGTTCTATCGGCATTCGTCTGGAATCTATTCAACGCCGAAAGTGGCAACTTTCGCACTGCCGGCCCGCAGCACGTGGTCCGACGACGTAAAAATTCGTTCTTTCGAGTATGCGTGCTCGCCGAAAAAAGCCCGGAGGGAGAAAACTAGGCCAGTCGTCTTAAGAATGGAGGTTACCCCGCTCGAATACCAAAGAGCGACGCCATATCCGCATTCGTCTGGAAACTATTCCCAACACAAAGAGGCAACTTTCGCATGGTCGGCTCTGCGCTTTAGGGCGGATGGCGTGAAAGTTCTCTTTTTCGAGGAAGCCCGCACGCCTGGAAAGAAACCGAAAGGCAAATTAAAGGCCATGGGTCGAAAGACGGACAAATTCGCTGCTCGCATTCGGAACGGCGATGTTCTATCGGCATTCGTCTGGAATCTATTCAACGCCGAAAGTGGCAACTTTCGCACTGCCGGCCCGCAGCACGTGGTCCGACGACGTAAAAATTCGTTCTTTCGAACATGCGTGCTCGCCGAAAAAGGCCCGGAGGGAGAAAACTAGGCCAGCCGTCTTAATATTGGAGGTTACCCTGCTCGAATACCAAAGAGCGACGCCATATCCGCATTCGTCTGGAAACTATTCGCCACACAAAGAGGCAACTTTCGTATGGTCGGCTCTGCGCTTTAGGGCGTGAGAGTTCTCTTTTCCGAGGAAGCCTGCACGCCTAGAAAGAAACCGAAAGGCGAATATAAGGCAATGGTTCGAAAGCCAGGCAAATCTGCTGCTCGCATTTAGGAACGGCGATTATCTATCGACATTCACCTGGAAGTTTTCAACACCGAAAGTAGCAACTTTCGCACTGCCGGCTCGCATCACCTGGTCCGACGTCGTAATAATTCGTTCCTTTCGGAGCCTAGCCTGCCGCCAAAATGTCCCGGAGGAGAAAACAAGGCCAGCGATCTTATGACGGGACGTTATTCTGCTCGATTAGGAAAGAGCGTCGCCATATCGGCATTCGTCTGAAACCATTCGCAACAGAAAGAGGCAACTTTCGTATAGTCGGCCCTGCGCTTTAGGGCGTGAAAGTTCTCGTTTTCGAGGTAGCCTGCACGCCTGGCAAGAAACCGAGGGGCGAATATAAGGCTATGGTTCGAAAGCCAGGCAAATCTGCTGTCTCGCATTCGGAACGGCGATTATCTATCTACATTCATTTGAAACTATTCAACACCGAAAGTAGCAACTTTCGCACTGCCGGTTCGCAGCACGTGGTCCGACGTCGTAAAAACCTAAGAAACCACACGAATAAGATTGCGCAACGGAAATATTTTTCCGATCCTTCGGTAACGAAAATCATTTGAATAGACAAAGAAAAGACGTCGTCGTTCCCTCTCTCTCTCTCTCTCTCTCTCTCTCTCTCTCTCTCTCTCTCTCTCTCTCGCTCTCTCTCTCTCTCTCTCTCTCTCTCTCTCTCTCATTCCATCCTCTGTACTCTTTCGATCTTCAGGGATCCCGAATCCTCAACTACCAACGACCATTGTTGCGCTACAGAAAATTGTTGTCATATTTATTGTTGACGTGTTTCCAGTGAGACGCCGTCGGAGTTGACGCCTTGTAGCCGACCCGCACTCGTCACAGCTGGTGCCGCCGGCGGCGCCTCTTCCAATCTGCGACGTTGCCGTTTGGCGCACAGTGTTGCCGCTCGACGGTGTCATTTCGAAACAGGCAATGCTACTAAACCATGTTTGACGACTGTCATAATTCATGCTTTTTCTATGATCATCTTTGTTTCTCCCCTTATTTCTACCTGTATTCCTTCCTTTGGTTCTCTTCTTTCTTTTATCATTCTTTCTTCGATGCTTTCCAGCTTTACAACGGATTAGAATGAAGACTGATGAAGTAGTTTTCTTTCTTTCTTTCTTTCTTTCTTTCTTTCTTTCTTTCTTCTTTCTTTCTTTCTTTCTTTCTTTCTTTCTTTCTTTCTTTCTTCTCTCTCTCTCTCTCTCTCTCTCTCTCTCTCTCTCTCTCTCTCTCTCTTCTTTCTTCCTTCCTTTCCTTCTTACGTTTTTCCTTTCTGTCTTACTGTCAATTTTTTGAGATCACGAATACAGAGCAACCGTACCTGCCTAGTAGCGTTGCCGAATATTGTCGAGGTGGCAGCGCCGCAATACCGAATTCGACGCGCAGTTCGGCGAAACGACGCCCGGAAGAGCTGTCAACTATCTGATAGCCCACGCACGCCGCCAGAAAGGTCCGTGCAGCTGCGCACCGTTTGCGAGGTTCCAACGCTGGGTTCCACCACCGCAGCGAATATTACGTTTTTCTTCCTTCTTTCTGTTTTATACAGATCTGTTATTAACCCTTTCATTTGTACATCAGAACTTGTCCTCGTATTGCCAACATCGTTATACAGTCTACACATTCACGTACAAAACCAACCTCGTATTTAGTCAACTATTCACGCAACGCGTTCGCTTTGTCGGTCCGAGTTACTTGGCTCGACGTCGTGAATGTTCGATCTATCGATAATGCCCGCACTCCGTGGAAAGACACCGAATGGGGAAAAGAAGGCCTGGGATCGAAAGTCGAGAGATTCCGCTCTTAAGTCTTAGAGGTTACTCTGCGCGAATACCAAAAAGCGACGCCAAATCCGCATTCGTCTGGAAACTATTCATCACACAAAGAAGCACCTTCGTATAGTCGGACCTCACCTGTGGGGCGGATGGCGTGAAAGTTCTCTTCTTCGAAGTAGCCTGCACGCTTGGAAACTAACAGAAAGGCAAAAATAAGACAATGGTTTGAAAGCCACACAAATCTGCTGCACGCATTCGGAACGGCGATTTTCTATCGGCATTCGTCTGGATACTATTCAACACCGAAAGTGGCAACGTTCGCAATGCCGGCACGCCGCTCCTGGTCCGACGTCGTAAAAATTCGTTCTTTCGAGTGAGCCTGCTCGCCGATACAGGCCCGGAAGGGGGGAAAAAAGGCATGCGATCTTAAGAATAGAGGTTACTCTTCTCGAATACGAGAGATCGACGCCATATCCGCATTCGTCGGGAAACTATTCGCCACACAAAGAGGCATCTTTCGAACAGCCGGCCCTGTGCTGTGGGGCGGATGGCGTGAAAGTTCTCTTTTTCGAAGTAGCCTGCACGCTTGGAAACTAACAGAAAGGCGAAAATAAGACAATGGTTGGAAAGCCACACAAATCTGCTGCACGCATTCGGAACGGCGATTTTCTATCGGCATACGTCTGGATACTATTCAACACCGAAAGTGGCAACGTTCGCAATGCCGGCACGCCGCTCCTGGTCCGACGTCGTAAAAATTCGTTCTTTCGAGTGAGCCTGCTCGCCGATACAGGCCCGGAAGGGGGTATAAAAGGCCAGCGATATTAAGAATAGAGGTTACTCTTCTCGAATACGAGAGATCGACGCCATTTCCGCATTCGTCGGGAAACTATTCGCCACACAAAGAGGCATCTTTCGAATAGCCGGCCCTGAGCTGCGGGGCGAATGGCGTGAGAGTTCTCTTTTTCGAAGTAGCCTGCACGCTTGGAAACTAACAGAAAGGCGAAAATAAGACAATGGTTGGAAAGCCACACAAATCTGCTGCACGCATTCGGAACGGCGATTTTCTATCGGCATTCGTCTGGATACTATTCAACACCGAAAGTGGCAACGTTCGCCATGCCGGCACGCCGCACCTGGTCCGACGTCGTAAAAATTCGTTCTTTCGAGTGAGCCTGCTCGCCGA
>BLKR01007920.1:0-29187 GCA_011170035.1 Teleogryllus occipitalis
TTACGCTCACGGACCTATCGCCGCTCGACATGTTCTGGCGGAAGAGAGTCGATTCCTTTATACGTGGGGCATAATACGCAATAAGAACCGTCATTATCTTGTGAAACAGAAATTAACGGGTTTGGGTGAAGCCTAAAACACGATCGGTTACGCTTTCGAGATATGTATAAGAAAGTAACACGTTTTGGTTTAGGGGGTTTAAGTGGTTTACATAAAATGTCGAAACCGGGGGTAATCTTTGAGCCATAAATTTAATTATTTGGCTATCTCACATCGAGGAGAACGGGTGGCATGAACCAAAATTTGTGTCACAAAATTTACAATTTTGAGTGTTACCTTTTATACTCGAGCCCTTCAGCACTTCCGTCTCCCTCTCAATTACTTCTCCATTGAGCCACTCCAGTCTAATTTAATTTTGGGATTGTTGGCGTTTCCAGAAACCTATGGACAACTTTGGGGTCTTACTTACAACCCCTTTTCAATAGGCATGTTTTCTCAAAATTATCCTCTCTGACAAAATGCTCTGCTTTTGGCACTTCCCATCACATGTCCAAAACAATTTCATTTTTGTTTGAACTCCGGCTTAAATGAAAAATGAATGAAATAATTACACATACTTACTACCTAATAAAGAAAACAATGATCCTGACTCTAACATTTTCTTTTAAATTCAAAATATATGTAGGGTAAAATCATCAATAGTGGTCTTACTTAAGAACTAACAATTAATTGGAAGTAGTGTTTATTCTCAACCAGCGTTGCACTTTTGTTTCTGGAGTTCATATTGTTGTCTTTATCATAATGAGTTAACATGTACACGTTTCAGCTGCGCAATGCATTATTATTATTATTATTATTATTATTATTATTATTATTATTATTATTATTATTATTATTATTATTATTATTCAGTTTTCAGCGAATGAAAGTGTGAAACCATCAGACATTTTGAAGCGATTGCGTGGGAAATTTAGTGGTGAGACCCTTTCGAAGCCTCAAGTCTACAAATGGTACAAGTTGTTTAGTGGCGGTCGTAAAAGTTTCCAACCTCACTCATGCTCATCCACGGACGAGCATTGCTTTGGGCAATATTTGCAGAGTGAATTATTCGTAATGACAGACAAATGATGTTGTTGTTCGTGATGAATGTGAAACAATTTCATTATCTTATGGAAGTGTGCGAACAATCAACCGAAACCACTTAAAATATCGGAAAATCTGTACGAGATACCGAAACTTTTGAATGTAAATCAGAAAACTGTACGAATGGAAGTTTCTTAAAGATCGTTACTGTGCAGAAGGAGACTTCAAACGTATTCTCACATGTGATGAAACGTGGGTGCACCACTACACTACTGAATCGAAGAGCTCCAATATGAAATGATCAAAACATGAGTCAGCGACAGTCAAAGCAAAGACTCGTTTGTCTGCCCTTTAAGTACTAATGACTGTCTTCCGGGATTCCAAAGAAGTGGTGTACATTGATTTCCTGCACGAGCAACGAATAGTTAATGCAGCTTACTATTGTGAGCTCTTGAGGAAGGATAACGATGCCTATCGGTCGAAAAGACGCAGGAATTCAATACGCAGTGTTCTCCTTACTCATAACAATGCAAGTCCCCATTCTGCGCCTGTTACCCAATCAATATTGAAATAATTACACAGGGAAATGTTGGAGCATCCCCCCTATACCCCAGACTTGGCGCTTGCGGACTACCATCTTCTTGAACCACATTGAACTTGCATGGCAAGAAATTTTCCATTAATGAAGTGGGAGACTTCGTGCGCAAATGGCTATACACACGTCAACAACTTTTTTGAGAACGTAATTATGAAACTACAAATAAAGTGGCAAAAGTTTGGAAATAATGGTGGAAGCTACGTAGAGAAGTGCATTGTTTTATTTTCTAATATGCAATATTTTTTTTAAACTCATTTGAACATCCTAATGTATTATTCTAGAAACGTCCAAAAATAAAATACTTCAAACATTCAAAATACAATAAAAAGTTCTATTATAAGAAAAAAGGTGATGTTTTCACAAAGTCTTATCACATTTATAAATCCTTTTCCAAGACTGTCAATTGCTTAGAACTTGGAAGGTATTGCGGCTGATATAAAGAAGTAATCTCAATATGCAAACACCAGCAAATACTATCGATTTTTTTTGATTAGCCATGAGTCCCGAAACTATATTACATGCTTTTATCGCGAGGTGGCGGTCATCTTCCCCCACTGGATGGCGAGATCCGGCGCCGACTTACCTGTTGGCTTGCGACATTTTCCCAAACCAGGAATCTCCCGTCAGTGGGATACCACCCCAGCCAGGACAAGCTCTAAGCTCCCCCTGTTCTTACAGCATGTGTGGTAGTGTAGTGCATCTGTGTGAGGAGCGAGGATAGGGCAAGGAAGACACAGGAAAGATCGCGCGTCGTCCGTGGACTATTTGTCGGGCCACTGCTCAGGTATTCGCCTGGTATTGATCGGAGAAACAACTGAAAACTATCGATCAGAGCAGCCGACCACACGAATTCTCCTCCAGACCGGCTGAATTCGACGTAGCTAGTGTGGAAAATCCTGACATCGTCAAGACTGGAACCCTAGAACTTCGTCTAGAGGCACTTCACTGACATCAATTAATGCCCTGAGTCACCCAAGCCGGTACTATCGGTTGTCGATTATTTTCTTTAAAACAGTTACTGCGAGACAAACGTACGGAGTAGTCCCAAGAGATGACATCAGCTGAATTCGTATCCAGTAGGTCAAAACACTTCAAGAGAAATTGGTTCATCTTTTCATTGATTTCCAAATCCGCAAAACTTGCTAACCCATTGTCATTTCCATTTATTTTTCTTATTACGCATGTTGGACATTCATTATTTGAGATTGCCTGATTTTAGATTTCAGGTGAGTCAACTGCCAAAGACATTAGTCCCGTAAGTGTAGTGCATCTTTATCGAGAGGCGGCTGTGATCTCCCGCTGGATGGCGAGATCCGGCGCCGATCTACTGTCGGCTAGCGGGTTTTCTCTTAACCAGGTATGTGCCACCAGCGGGGCACCGCCCCGGCCGGGACAAGCTCTAAGCTTCCGACCGGTCTTCCTGCATGTGGTCGTGTAGTGGATGTTAGTGTGCAAGTAAGGAGGGGGGTGATGATAGGGCAAGGACGAGGAAGGAAAAATCGTGCTTGGTCCGATGCCAGTTTGATAGGGTAGTTCTCCGGCATTCGCCTGGTGTTGTTCGGAGAAACCATGGAAAATTACCGATCAGAGCAGCCGTCCGCTAGAATTCTCCAAACAGCGACTGAATGCGACCTAGCTGACTAGTGTCGAAAATCCTACCACCTTCGGGACTCGAACCTAGGACCTCCCGGTCAGAGGCACTGCAGTGACATCAGCTGATGCACTGAGCCACCTCTCCCACTCATTGTGTAAGCAAACAGAAAGCTTAACTTGAAGGAGTATGTGGAGATTATGAAGGAAAGTGCATGAGATTGCTGGTGAATGTACTCTAATTAAAATTTCTCATATCACCATTTGTAGGAGTTAGACAAAAAAAGCCAGTTGGTGGGAAGCAATTCAGCTAATTATAATTTAATTTCAGTTAACAGGAAAAAGATACCACATACAACTGATTTAATTTATGTACCTTTCATGAATTATTCACAATTAACTCACTAGCTATCGGAAACTCTTATGCTAATCTCTGTATGAATTAAAGAAACGAGAGGTGTAAATGATTACAAGAACCCATCTTTATGATTTATAAGAATGGGAGGAAAGCAACTATTTTGGAAAAGAATATGTACTAAGTGATAAAAATGGTAACATTGAACCAGAAGTCCCCATGTCAATAATGTCACACAGCTTTACATTATCTTAGTGAAAGAAACAAAAGAGAAACGAAGTTGGAACAAGCACCTATTTTAAATGACCTTCAAACACAAAAATACTAATAGAATTAATTCAAATTAATTTTACTGACATATTCATTCAAGTCTATTTCATCTGGTGTGTCTACCTCAACAAAATGTGAGTATATTTGAGGTAACAAGTGCAACAACGATTTAACTGCTCATGAGGCAGAGAGCAGTTAGGCCACTGTTGTGATTGTTGACTCAATTTAGTTACCATTTTGTATCAATTCATAATTAATTTTTCCCCAATAGGAACTAGAAGGATGGATTAATAGATACATGAAGTGAAATAAAAACACAGTTCTTGGAAAGAAATCTTATTATATTCTTATGTATGGTAATTTTTCTTCACTCTACAAAATATAACTCAAAAAATTTTCTTGGAGTTGAAACTTGAAATGTATCTTCTCAATCACCATGACCTGCAACATGAAAGGAAATTTTATTAGCATCGTACAGTCAAAAAGTGCAATGTGTGTAAGTGTAATTTGATGAGGCATTGTGTTAATGCATGTGTTTCTTGGATAAAATGAATAAAACCTTTCTAAAAATGATAAATACAGTATTTAAATTTGTTTTCTGTAATTATGCATTTTTGTGCTAGAAAATTAAAGTGAAAATTACAACGAAAATAAAATATTACATGCATAAGTGATAAAAATGAAAAGAAAAAAGCCAATAAGTGAAACTGACGACTTTTCATTAACAAAAAAAAATTAGAATGAAAACTGGACCAAAATAAGTTTCTTATCCAAATTGTAATAATAAAACAAAATATAAATTTCACTTTGTAAGCAGTAATTTTATTTTTAATTTCCTCTAGCAATAATTTTCAGCCAGTTTAGTTCAATCAGGAGAATATCATTTAGTCCAATCATTTTTTGAGAAATTTTTCTCTGCAAGTAGATGAAATAGTGGAAGACTGGAATATCCAACATAACAATTGCAATAGTATTTCCATTCAATGATATTTATTTAATGGCAGAAAAACTGGCTTTTTAGCAAGTTTATTATATCTTTTATTAAAATTTAAAGAAAAGTCATCAGCACACAATGCCATGTACTAAAATTATGTGTATGTAGTCATACACGCAAATTATTCAACTGATAAGCAAGCAAAGAAGAACTCTTACATCTGTAAGATACTATAAATTAACAATTTCCAAATAAAAATAAAATGGAATCAGTAATTTAAAACCCGTCAGAAGCAAATAAAAGAGATTTTTTTTACACAAGACTAAATATACAAATAAAATGAAAGCAAGTCAGCAAATCTAACAACATCCTATCAACTTTCTTAGAAGCTTTTCCACAAATCAATTTTACTGTGGAGCATAACATAAACATATGCATATTTTGATCTTAAAAAAAATATAAGATGCTACAGATTACTAATTTGCATGAAATCAACAATTTATTATCTTAAAGCAAATATTTAAGAAGAATATTAATGAATGAAATTTCAGACTTTTATGTGCATAATAAAAAGGAAGCAGAGCTACACAAGATGTATTCCAGGGTGAACTGAAGGGGTAATTCAAACGCATATTCAGGCATAAATTTATTTTCTATCAAAAAAAGTAATGTTTATTGAATACCGATGAAATGTTTAAACAGCACAAAATTACATTGAGAATAACTGGTCTTAATTTATCACATAGACCATTCATAAATCAAATGAGAGAAAAACGTACCAACCAAACAATGCTACTAAGAATTGAGCTATAACGAGTATAAACAGTGGTAATTCATTTTCCCTGGAACACATTTCCCCCCATCATTTCCTGATTTTCCATGACTTTAACTGTTATAAAATTTGTCCGGCGTTTATAGAAAATATTAAACAAAAACCAGAAGAGAATAGATATTAAAACACTGCAATCACCTGAGCCTTTTTTTCTTTGTACAATCTGATTCTCTAGTACTAACACAATGTGAAAGAGACAAAAACTAGAATGCGATTCACAGCACATCTCTTTACCTAATGTCAGCCTGCTGATTTCACGGTAAAAAATTAAAATTAACAATATTTCCTCAACAATTAAAAATTATGTAAAAACAAAAAGTAACAACATTTGAGGATGTTTGTTACCTAAAGAATAATATCTGATTTGTCTTAAATTTCCCAAACTTATGAAAAATTTCCCTACTTTTGCACATTTTCAAGAAAGTGGTCACCGTGTGTAATACCCCTGATTTGCTGCAATATGAAGAAAAGCTCCGACTCGTAACCTTACAAATAAGAAGGTAGAATGTGCTTTTATCGTGTACTATATAGAAGAAATTATTCGCAAGATGTTTCATTATTGCAAGGAGGTAGGTGCAGTTTTCAAATTTTGAAAGAAAACTTACTTCTGCACCGGTAAACTCTACTGTAATCCTACTGGCCTTGTTTCTGTGAAAGGTCATTTTCTTACAATGTTTATATACAAATATGTTTCCCAGCAAACTTTCGAGCTACATCTTTTATCCAAACTTTGTGCTCTAGTTCTTGATTACAAAAGTTTAAAAAAGTTGTTTTCATACACCATTATTAGGGAAATTTTAAAACATGTTCAGGAATTAAATATTAATTACAAATTAAAAATTTAGATATTTGCACTCAAACCATTCTATTGTTTCAACATTTTGACAGCTAAAATAGTCAACATTTCAGGTAAAAATTCTTTTGTTAAAAGTGGTGATATTCCAAAAAATTATCAAATTTTCTATATAGTAACTGTATCTACCCCCTTACAGAAATTGCAATGTGCAACACTATTTTAGATTTAAAATACAACAAAAATCTGGCAAATGTTCACTAACAACAGTAATGCTTTCCACTACAGTATCATGTTCTTCAAGTATTTCGTATAACCTTTTCATATTCACACCTTGGGAGACAAATTACCTTGAACAATGGTTAAAAGCCCATGAATCAATGTTACGACTCAATTTTCTTGTTTAAAGGAAGAGTAAAGAAACATTATTGGCAATGATTCTCAATGAAAGTAACATAAATACAAGCAATACAAATACTGATGCAATGTCTGATTCAGAAACTAGACAATTTAAGATTTCCTAAACAAAAACTGAATTGCTGGTTGGCAAATGCCATTATATTTGAAGGATGAACCTGCGGAATTCCCTCATTTGTATTCTGTAATGTGGTTGAATTTGATTCCTGTTTATTATAAACATTAAATCAGTAGCTGGGGAGCAATCTAAATTAAATAGTAATGATATTTCAATATCAAATCATGATGTGACCGTGCTCATTTGTAAATACAATCAGGGTGGCCTTATTTTTCTTAAGTTAATTTCTCTGACTTTACTGGGTTTTCCTATCAAATAGTTAAAAAAAAAGACTTAAGGTTTGTAGTATTGAAATAAAATATGCAGTGTAGCAACCAGGATGTGTGTTGCATACGTATATCCATGTGTGTGTGTGTGTGTGTGTGTGGGGGGGGGAGCAACTGACGAGTCTATCCAATTTGTTTTCTTAGAAATAATTTTTCATTAACGCTGAATTTAACATTTATTTCAATTTGTTGATTCATATGTATTTACAATATATCAACTGAGATATTAAATGACTTCAGTTACTTTTAAAAAATAGGAAAAAGTATTTGCGTATATGAGTCTGGCTTCCAGGAGGAAGGTGGCTGAAGGCCACTACCAAGAAGGCCTGGGGCGCTCACTGTTGGGAGCCCCATTACCAATTTGTGAGCGCTTTGATTTCACCTTGAAAAAACAACAAAAATCAACATATTGTTAATGAAAAAAATTTGGGCAAAAAACATCACAGTATAAAAGATTTTTAGGAATAAAGGCTAATTTTAAACCAGTCTCAAACTTTTCCCTTGCCTCTAAAGATTCTTCTATATACTCCCTGATTTATCCAGATCAATGATCAACTCAACCTTTTCGCATTTTCCCAGAAAGTGGCCACCCTGATAATATTCTAGTCCACAACAAAGCATTGTTAAACCTATGTTCTCTACACAGTGAAAAAAATGCATTTACCTTTACATTTATGCTACCTCAAATGAAGGATCTGATCAGATATGAATAATCATAAAAGAACAAAATATAAAAATAAATAATTCACAAGAATTTATTGAGTGACATTCCGGCTACTGAATAGCATTAAGTATCCTTGTTAATTAAATTAGGAATCAAATTCTAAAGGCATAATGGAACATTCTGATGCAATACTACATCCCTGTTTAAATAAATGCATTCAAATTGAGTAAAATCACACACGAAAAATAAGTACAGAAATTGATACAAAGGATGCTGAAAGAAATTACATCTACTGAGCATTTTCCAATCTTATTTCAGAGTGCTTCAGGTGGTCTTAATTTTTGGTCCACCAAAAAGACACTTTTCAGAAGGCAGGTGGATAACCGCATTTACTTCGAGGCCAATCGTTCAAGTTGAATAAAGCATTCTGGACTTTTCAACAGGAATTCTCCATGAACACAGCATATTAGGAACCTGCTCTCAACACAATATGCAGAGTTCAGAGTGACAAAAAAAATTCAGTTTAATATATCTAACCAACACCAGCAAAAAGTATTGACGAAGTCTATTTCACCTGCCTAACAATATTGTCCATGGGTACTAAAGGAAGAAAACTACCCATGTAAAATTAAATACAACACATTTCACAATAAAGCAAATTACAAAATACACTTACAGGAAAACAAATCATACACAAAGCAAGCAAACCAAGCATCAAAATACACTACCAATAAACATACATCTTAATGAACATAAAAATTAAGCCCAATATCACTTCCCGCTGTGACTTGACAATAAGAGATGTTTTCTAGTCACAGCATGTAAACGGGATCTTAGCAAACATAGCAAGTGCAAAAAGCAAACACTATTTGAGATTAAGTGTCAAATATGCACACCAATCGTTGTGCACGGTTGCAAACAATTTATTATCATACTACCCACAATCTGTAGGTGTGTGACCAGTAATTTAGTTACCACTCATAAAAGTACAATTCTTGTGTTTTAAATGCAGCTTACCCTAGAATCAGTAAACGAAGATTCCGAACTTGACGTTCTCCCTACACAATCACATCCACTCACTATCACCACATTTCACTATTACACTGAACAACCCTCTTGGCAACCTTCACACGATTTTCACTTCTTGCATGGCACTACACTCACTGCACATTTTCACAACACTGAACACGGAAACACTACTAAACACTTCGAATCCTGCAAATTTTCTCACCAGGCACTGGCACCACTTCCACCATTTCACTACGACCTCGACTGCCGGTTTCCAGAGTTGCCAAGTATTGGCAAAGTCAGGCTACGCGAAGGCTTCGTCGAACAAGTCCGAACAGAACCAGGCGCGCTTCTTTTGAATTCGTTCGTTCCTTTCAAACTGCTCTACGCTCGTTAGTATTTACACTCATCATCAGAATTTCATTTTTTCACCTTGAAGTTTTATTATTATTATTATTATTATTATTATTATTATTATTATTATTATTATTATTATTATTATTATTATTATTATTATTATTATTCCTTTAATTCACGACCGACAAAAGATGTTATGAGTCGGTTGAAAATAAATCCCACTCCGAGTTACAACCCGCTTACTAAAGAGTAGATCTAGGGACTGTCGGTGCCTTACAATATTTTGCACAAAATGTGGGCTGTTGCCAATGAAGTCATGTCTCTCACTTCCTAGTCTTTTGAATGACCTGGGAGTTTAGACAAGTTTTTACACAAATTTTGAGGAACTAACACCAGAGCTCCGATAACTATCTCGGACGACTGACATTCCGCTGATCTCTATTTCCACTCTTGTATTTAAGGCCTCCTCGCTTACGATGTTTTCATCGCATGGCACAGCAACTTCTACTAGTAGACATGATTTTTTCTCCAAATCCCGGAAAACAATATTCCGCTTGTTTGTTGTTATCGTGCGATCAATTTGAATTTGTTGGTCGTACAATATTGTACACAGTCCAACAGACGTCACCGGTTTTGGTGAGTGTTCGTATCATTTGAAGCATATGTTTGGAACTTCGAAGGCTGTACAAATCTGCCAGTGGAAGTAACTGCACACTCAGTTGTAGCTATTCAAGTATTCGTTTTTTTTTCTAGAATTTGACAAGCTGAGACGATATGATCAATGGTTTCTACTTGTTCCTGGCAATGTGGCATTCATCATCTAGGAAATTTTGAGAAGTGCTTTATCTCAATGTCGTGTTCTCAACGCCTTATCTTGGGCAGCTATTATAACTGCTTCCCATTCTGGCTTCATTCTTCCCCTTTTAAGCCACATAAATTATTGATCTTTATTGATCTGCATCTTGTCTATTCTTTTCAAATATTGTCCATGGAGAGGATATCTCCACGATTTCTTTAACTTTATTTGAGTCTCACATTTCATGCTAAGTAGCATCAGAAATTCAGTGTCTGTGTTATTCTGCGTGTCTTGCATAGTCTTTTTAGCAATGCTTCTCGCTACACTAACAATGCCTCTGTTTCCAATTCTTCAGTCAGATTGAATGATATGCTTCATTGGTGTGTCATCTTGATGACTGACTACATACTACTTTACTGACTACATTCTACTACAGTTCTTTCCTATCCCGACAATTGTATTGTGCCAGGAGGCTTCAATTTTTCTGAGGCCTCTTCCTCTTTCCTGGGGCGACACATCAAATCTATGTACGAGGATGGGCAACATGAAGCATTGTAAGCAGTTGTCTCGTTTTTCGGCCCATGATTCGAAATTCTTGCTCAGTCCAGTCCACGAGGCCAAAACTATACCCAGCTACAGGCACCGCCAAACAACTTATTCCAGATATTTTATTCTTGAAGTTCATAGGGAACTGCAGGACAAGTCTCAATCTCCTGTAACACTCCCAGCGAATTCTCTCTTTCATTGTGTCGTTCCAGATGTTTTCACATTCTTCAATACCCAGACATTTGTAAATTTTGCCTGGCTTAAAATCTTTAATCACAGGGTCCATATCAACGTCAATGCTCTCTGATTTCACTTTGTCTCTCTTTAAAATGACTTTTGCACATTTGTCAAGACCGAATTGCTCTGGGATCTCTGCCCAATTCACGTAATTATAAGGTGAATTACGAATACAGCTGGCAAGCAGTGGCGGCAGGTGCCCAAACAAACTGGAGTTTGCAGCTCCATCGAGTGACAGAAGTATAATTTCCAAAATTCAGGGCACTAATATATAATAAAACGTAATTCATGTAAATTAATTAAAACTAACTTTAATAAAAGTCTATATTCTGACATTACTTTCATAATCTTATGCGCAGTGTCCGTGACAGGAATGTTCACCTCCCGCATGGTGCTGACCTTGATTTTCAGTGGGCACTCGAGTTTTTGTATTAGTTCTGCATTGATACGCATGACAATAACACAGGTCAACAACGAAAGATCATCAGAAATAAAATTATGTGTGATTTACTACGTATCACGCCATGATTCCAAATATGTACTAAAATTTCTCTATCACGTCTTTTGATAAGATGGTATTAATATTGCAAATGTGCGAAGTATCCCCCAAAATAAGGACTTACCTAGTCAACAATTAAAAATTATCAAAAAAGAAAATATGTGAGATTTACCAAGTGTCATGTCTTGATTCTAAATATCTTCTTAGATTTTCTCTAACGCGAATAGCTTCTGAGATACGGCGGTTTTCAAACGGTGACTTTGCGAATTCCCTATGGTAAAACCATTCCTTCAGTAACTGCTGTTGCTAGGGATGAGCTCTTGTTTTGACTAGCGTATCTCAAAACAAATACGATAGCATATATAAGTATCTGAATTCGCTGGAGAGACATGTCAATGAAGGTTTTTCGAATCTCACCTGAATATACAATATTAATGTACACCACTGTTTTTGTTGCATGCGAAAGAGCGGGTGTCTCTTTGCTCCATATCCGTGTGTTATTAATAACGTATTACCAAAGAAATGCCTCGAAACTGTAAAAATATTCCAAACGCATTTTGTTACGTGGGTGGTTCCTTAACAAGAAAAAGTCAGAGACGTAGATCCCAACACATTTTTCCTTTCTCTTCACATAAAACTGGATTAATTGCTTGGCGAGTCTTCACCAATTGCGTCAAGAGCGCAAATATACCTTTAACAAGACTCTTTTAGTGGATCGTTTGTTTGCAAGACTACAGATGTTCGCACGATCGGGGCCAACTGGTTTTAACATGATTGCGAATGAAGGTTTTAACATGATTGCGAATCATGACATAAATGTTCTTTGCAAAAAAGAAACAATAAATAGTACAATTTCAGAAGTTTCAAATTGGTTTTGTAATAACAAATTAATAGTTAACGAAGGAAAAACGGTCTCAATGCAATTTTGCGTTTCAAATCGGCAATCGTATGCTCCATTGAAAATTAACAATATGCAATTAGCTGATGTTAAGGTAACAAAATTTCTAGGTCTCTCAATTCAATCAAACCTCAAATGGAATGTACATATAACAGAATTAAACACTAAATTAAGCTCATTATGTTATGCATTCAGAATTCTTTCTAATTTTGTCAGCCTTCATGCAGCTCGTTGCGTGTATTTTGCAAATGTACATTCCCGCCTGAGATATGGCATAATATTCTGGGGAAGTTCATCCTTTAGTTCCCAGACATTTAGATTGCAAAAGAAAATTATCCGAATAATGAAAAAATCCCATCCACGTGATCCGTGCAAGCCTCTTTTCATTGAGCTTGGAATCTTACCATTGCCTTGCCTATTTATTTATGAGTGTGTAGTATTTTTCAAAACCGACTTACTTAACGGTGGGAACCTATTTTCATGTAATACTGATATTTATAGTTACAATACTCGACGTAGAAATCATGTTCATCAAGTGTCAATATCAACAGCTCACTACAAGAAATCCACATACAATACATGTACGCTACTTTACAATGCATTGCCAGATGAAATTAAACAATTAAAATTGGTACACAAATTTAAATTAAAAGTAAAATCTTTTCTGCTGCAAAACTGTTTCTAAACAATTAGAGACTATACTGATCGCCGAAAAGAAACAATGTTTACTTGAACAAAAACAAGATATAGTATAATGAATTAGTTTACATTTGCATTGTATAATTTAAAAAAAAAGACTCAATATGCCTGTAACAAATAATGTACTTCCGGGTCAATGACCCCCATGTCGATCAGGTTTTTGTCCAGTTTCCCTGATCCATTGAGCAAATGCTGAGATGGCCCCTTGATTTGCTTCTGGACGTAAATGTAGCTTCACTATGCGCACGCTTTGTTGAACTTTCCTTTGCTTGTAGTGGTAGTAGAGCTTAGGGTGAGTTTCTATTTTGTTAACAATACAGAAAAATGAAGTCTGTTCGTTTCTTTGCCGTTAAAAATAAGTTTTCTATAATTTGGCAACGAAAATATCTAGTTTTCGAAATGTTAATCTCTCGCTTTTTTAAATTTGTTATTATTATTATTATAAATCTTTCAACTATTAATAGTTTTTTTTTTTGGTTTTTTTTTTTTGTTGCGTCTACACCTTGACGCAACGCGTCTCCAAGCCCCTTAAGGGGCGTTGAGCGCTCTGCACTTCTCGGAGTAATCCTCCATTAACGTGCTTTTACTTTTTAATATTAGTCAAGTCTCGTCACGTCGCAGTCAGTCAGTGCCTTTTATCCCTTCGGCCAGGGGCTCGACGGCGTTAGATCCCGGGGTTCCTGGCCGGTCACCCAACCACGAACCCGCGAGTCTCGAATGCGCTTAACCTTCGTGACTTCACGGAGCGTAGTAAACGCATTCGGCTAGCGCCGCCGGCTTGTTGGGAAGGGATTCTGAAACTCAAGAAAGCGTGCGCAGATGATTTTCTCCCCCATACGTCACATACAGTTTTTGACTGTTTTTTTGACTAAATAAATAAATAAATAAAAAGGCTTCTAACTTGTGACTGTTTGTTTCCCTTCTTGTCTCATTACACATTAATGATGTGCGGTACCAAAATGTACATATGAAACAATATGTAGACCTTTTAGCTAAGATAAATTAATAATGAGTAAATTATTTAGAATCTTGTTGGCTATGGACGATACGTTAACACAAACTCTTTCTGGCACTCTGATACAATCTATTACTGCAGAGTTCCAACATATTTATGTTGGAACTCTGCAGTAATAGATTGTATCAGAGTGCCAGAAATAGTTTGTGTTAATTTGTTGATGCATTTGTGTAAATAGGTGTAAGGATTGTGAAATTCATGCTTTTCAGATTAACTTGCCCAATTGCAGAGTTTAGATATATTTTAGGGCAGTTTGTATTAGAATGATGAAGTGCAAAGGTAAGAAGTCTTATCACAGCTTATGTTCACAATTATTAAATTTAATTCATTTGTTTGAGAGAATCACCTTTTTGCTCTAAATTAAACATGCAAATTGAAAGATCTTCCTAATAATCGATTATTCTAATGTTGAATGTTTTTGCCTGCTTGAGTAAAAAGATTACATTAACTTGCTCAATTATAGTATTCATGTGCATTTTGGGGCGGTTAGCAGTGTGTTATTTGTATTAATACGGAGAAAGTAAGAAACTTTATCACAGCTATTTTTCATAATCTTTAAATTCAATTAATTTGTTTGGTGAGAATTACATTTCTGCTCTAAATCAGACATTCAAATTTGAAGGTTTAATTCCTAGTTATGGATAATTTTAATATAGAGTGTTGTTGTTGGCCGAACTAAAAATATTCTTGCCAGGCTGTTTTTAGTGACACGGGGTTCATTCTTTAAATTTTTTTTCCAGTAATTATACAATTGGTCAGTTGGTTTATGTGTAGTTCTTGTGATGATGATGATGATGATGACCACGATGATATACCAATAACTGGCTAATATATCAATTCTATGAGAAATAAATGATTCCGCTTGTTATTTGTAGTTTACAAAGATACCCTGATCTCCACATTAAGAAATTTTACCCCCGAGACAAACCGATTACTAGGTTTCAATATCTAGGTCTGATTGCCAGTCACCATCTGATTGGCAAGGCAAACTAGAGCATTCCAATAACTCTGTGAAAAATTTCCAAAAATCACCGCAGCAAAAATAAAGGAAGTAATCTCCGGGAGACCCAAAATCCGAGAGATTTTAAAAGACTATACGATCACGCAAACAATGACTCCAGGAGAACAAGATACCTGAACAAGTTTTGTGTGTGTGTGTACATTTCCTAGGGAGAATTCAATCGTCAGATTCTGTTAATGGAATAAAAACACTTTTGTGTACATTTCAAAAGCTGGGCTGTAGAATGTGACTTCAGTTACACTTTCTACACTCTCATATAGATTTCTTCTCTGATAACCTCTGCGACTGAGTGATGAACATGGTGAGCTTTCCACCAAGACATCAGAAAAATAGAGCAGCGCTATCAAGGTTTCTAGAATAATTCCATAATAGCAGATTACTGCTGGATGTTATACAGAGAATATTCCGAAGCAGTTCACTAGCGACGTGGGAGTTCATCACATTTCTGGATAAGATTTATTAACACAGTTTATAAGGAAATTAAATATGGTCGATTTTTCGTATACTAAAAGGATTCGATATTGCATAAAAATGTTAAGTGATGGCGCAAATCTGAACATAAAATCGTAATGTGTTAAAAACAGGTTTAGAAAAATATGATTGCCGCCCCGTTGGCCGATATCGCTAAGGTAGTGACGCAGTGATCTCGGACCGAAGGGCGGCGGGTTCGAGTCCTGCCTCGGGCATGGTTGTATTTGAGTTCATCCTTTCACCCCTTATCATCACCATTTCGTTTCATCTTCATAGTTACCATAACGTTAACTCCAATAGTGGTCGCTAATGACCTAGATGTTAATGCGATCTTAAATAAAATAAATAAAAAATTAAATTGTTTTTCTGATGATTACTAGCTTAATTTTGTAGACCTGTGAATAGAATTCATCTTCTTTCCAGCGAGTGTATTACAACGTTCACCGTCTCCCGCACCCAAGTCGCCACTTTGTTCTGTTCATCATATCCCCTTTTTCCAGGTGTCTAGATGCCATCGCCAGGTGTCTGAGTACAATATACAGCATCTCCCCAAGTTTTCCTTGGTCTTCCTCTTTCTCTTCTTTCAGTTTGTGTCCAGTTCCATATTTTCAGCGACTATCGCACCTCTTCCATTCTTAGGGATTCATACAACATTAGTCTCTTGTATTCTATTCTATCAATTATTTCTCTTCTTATATTCATTTGTTTTATTTCTTCATTCGGTATATTTTCGAATTTTGAGATCCTTCAACTTCCCCGAAGGACGTCCATTTCTAAAGCTTGTAAGTTTTTGCATTGTCTTTTTACTTGTCAGGTCTTGGTACCATACAGGGCAGAGCCACCCAGCGATCTGCTCCGAGGAGAAGCCGCTGCTCGCTCCCTGCTCTTTTTAACAGCTCCGTCTGCCGCCGGAGCACATGACGTCCTATTTTACCGATCGGTGGCTTGCGGCACAGTGGTTCGCGTCTTTTTTGGGGGTGTATTTTCCATTGCTCGAACTAAAAATGTATCACTGCTCTGGGAAAGGATATTCCGAAAGAAAAACAAAGAAATATTTTTGTACTATTTATTGGAACATTTACTACTAACACACATTTTTTTATTTGAAAGTTTTAAAAAAATGCAATTTTCATCGCAGCATGGAAAGAAAAATTCCTTTCTGGATATGCCGCATATGCCAAATTTTTAGTTTCATTAGAGTGTTCAAGCACATTAAGAAATTTAATTTCTGCAAAGTTTCAGTTTATCATGTTGCTGATTATAAAAAAGTATTCTAAAGGTTACCGAAAAAGTTACTAAATAAACTAATAACGGAAATATTGACAGTAAATGAATTTGAAATAAAAAAATCTAGCTAATTGCAAGTCAATTATTTTTCTTCTTGTATATCACATTGTGATCTGTAATGGTACTTCTTATTCGAGATTTACAAATTTTCGAAGACAAAATACAGCTCACATTTGTTCGTTGATACAAACATGTGTAACATTCGAGCAGCAATCCGATGCAGTTTCGGAAGACGTTTTGGAGTAACGTTCTCATAAAATCTAATAAATGTTTTTTTTTGTTTGAATTTTTTTCTCGTAATTCAGTGTCACGCTGCAAATCAGTTATTTCTAATTGAAAATCACAAGGAACTAGAGGTGCTACTGAATGGCAAATTTTTCTAATTTCGTTGGTAATGGACTGGCTATAAGGTCTTGCTCCATTCTCTGGCCAGTTGCCATCTGTCGTCACCGAAAGTACTTTTTCTTTACATTTTCTAAACTTTTCGATTTCTTAATAGTAGAAGCGAAATACGACTTCAAGAATATTAAAGAAGAGTAAAACCTCGTTCAAAATTGAAATTTTCATTGAAATTTTGAAGCCGTTTTTAAGAAAATGGTGAGTAAGCAATACTGTAAATGCGAAATTTGAAACTCTTTTTCACAGGAATCTATTGAGTTTTCGAAAAACTTCATTTGAAGACATTTATAGCACTTCTACTCACAAATGTAATAATGTTTACAAATCGATTGAAGTGTGCATATTAACGGCGTGAAAGATATTTAAAAAAATTACATTTTTGTAATTTTTGAAAAAGCAAAAGAAAACACCAAAATAAACTTTACGTCATATTAAACAGTGCAATTAGCACTATCCATTGGAGAAATTTGAAGAAAAAATTTGGAGCCATTTGTGAGCAAATGGGGTTTAAGCGTTTCTGAAATTTCGGAATTTTGAGCTCATTTTTACGGAAAAGAGTTGAGTTTTCGAGAAAATTCATTTCACATTATTTAAAGTACATGTACTCATAAATATAGTAATGTGAAGAAATCGCTTCTAATGTAAATATTACCAAGAAATCTCGAAATTGATTTTCCGCAGCATTACATAACTTTCTCTATAATAAGTATATTACTCCCGTATATGCGTGTGCAGGCGCGGCTCGTCATTAAAGGCTGTAAGGCGGAGCCTCCCCTACAAAAATCGCCGCCAAAAGAATGTAAAAAATATTTATAAATGTATTTATTTATTTATTTATTAATAATGGCTTTCTGAGTTATATTATGTAATAATTATATCAAAATTTTTATATGACAGTGCTACAACGCTCGTTCGTAACGCATTTGAAGCTGTTGACAGGGAAGAGAAAAGCGTTAGGCTCCCACTTCATTCTGCCATAAGCCCCTATGTAAAACGAGGAGGGCGTGACGTCATGCATTCACTGCACAGGCTTACGGGCGGACGAAGGCTGCGGCCTGGCAGCCTTCAAGGGTCAGGACCTGGGCGCGGCCGAAGCTTGGGTGGGCGTAGGGTGTGAAGAACGGCGTGCTCACCAGATAGCAATACTATGCAGCTCAGTGAGAAGCACTGAGCATTAACTAGTTGTTCAAATACGCGGTAGGATCGCTACTCCTTTATCGAAATGTGTATACAAATACATTAATTAAAAACCAAGTCCTAATGAAAAACGTAGACAAAACTCTGTCAAAGAACACGTTCCCCTGCTGTCCCCATAAATGAAAATCTAGTACTACCCCCGAATTAACTTCATGAACTGGCGGGAAAATCGACACGCCCTGCTTTCTGAAGTGCCGTTAGGTACGCACCACAGAGCAGTTTTTGTATGGTACGAAATTTAAGTGGTTGTCTGTTGTCTTGTTAGCGGTGTAGGTGAATTGTTCGTAAGTCATAGTGTGCTAGTGTAGCTGCGTTTGCTTCATTTGTGGTGTTGGGTAGTTTTATGGATTTTATTGGTGTTGGTGTATTTGTTGTAAAATGAATTCAGTGAACAATATACGTGGTAACAATTTGGATCTTCATTCGAGGATACAGGTGAAAACCCTTGCAGAACGTTGTTTTTCCACTCTCAAAAGGATGAAAACCTTCATTCGAAACATAATGAAACATCGACTGTGTGCGTTAGCAATGTGTTCCATTGAAAAGGAGTTATTGTCATCGCCGAACTTCAATGAACTCGTCATAGACTACTTTGCAGAACAGAAAGAGAGCAGAGCTGACTTCATTTATAAACAAATAAACTAACGTAAGCCAAATATTATAAGTATGTAACGTTAACATAGATGTGCTGCGGTGCACCCCATCCCCAGCAATTAAACAGTTGCAGCCTACCCCATTTAGAAAACCACGAGCCGCGACTGTGCGTGTGTATAAGAGAAAGTAACTAGGGGTGCTACAGAATGGCACAGACTTTCTCGTAATAAAGTTTTCTAATTTCCTTTTTGTGGATTGGTACTGTACAGTCTTACCTCTCCTTCTTGCCTGCTGCCATCTATCGCCGCCCAAATTACATTTTCTTGAAATTTTCTCAACTTTTCAATTTTCAAGTAGTAGGACCCAAATATTAATTTAAGAATATTAAAGAATGCCAAAACCTCATCTAAAATAGCAATTTTCATTGAAAAATTTGGAGCCGTTTTTACGAAAATGGCTTAAAGCGTTACTGTGTATGCGAAATTTGAAGCTCCTTTTCACAAGAATCTATTGAGTTTTCGAAAAACTTCATTCGAAGTCATTTGAAGCACTTCCAGTCAAAAATGCAACAATCTATACAAATCAATTGAAATGTGCGTATTAACGGCTTGAGAGATATTGAAAAAAATACATTTGTGTAAGTTTTTAAAACAAAAAAAGTATAGCAAAATTAACTTTACGTCATATTAAACAGTGACATTACCACTATCCCTTGCAAAAGTGAAAGAAAAACTTTGGAGCCATTTTTGAGAAAATGCTGTTTGAGCGTTTTTGAAAATGCGTGATTTTGAGTTATTTTTACAGAAAACTCTTGTGCGTTTGAGAAACTTTATTTCACACTATTTAAAGCACATGCTCTCATAAATATAATGCTGTGAATAAATCGTCTCTAAAGTAAGTATTACCGACGTGAAAGGCAAATCAAAAAATTACATTTTTGTAAATTTTGAATGAAGAAAAGAATAGAGCAATATGGCGTTAATGTTATCGTATAGTTTGTTGGCACTAACCGTACAAAACATTTTAAGAAAAAAATTGGAGCGGTTTTTGAGAAAATCTTGTTTTTGTAATATTTTAAAATTGCAAATATTGCACGCACTATTGCACGAAAACTACTAACATTTAAAAACAAAAATGACATGACCGTTTTCAAAGACAGTTTTGAATGGACAACAAATTTCATTTGAAGGAAAAATCTGTCTTCAATTTTGTAGTTGTAGGAAGACTCCGAAAAAATTCCAATTTTGACAGTTTTTGAAAATTCAGAGTTAACCGCGAAAATCGGATCTACGCAATGTTTATAAGTGTATTTTACTCAATACTTACAAGAAATTTAAAGAAAATTTGGAGCAGTTTTTTTAGAAAATTTCGAAAATGTTCTTAGGGCTTTATGTAAAGTACCCCCAAATTTTAAAGAATGTTTTACAAAATCTCAAAGATTTCAACAAGAGCCAGATGGATAGGGTAGTAGTGTTCACAGACGGACGGACGGACGGACACACAGACGGACAGACAGACAGACAGACAGACAGACAGACAGAAAGACGAACGGACAGACGTTTGAAAAAAATTCGGTATCAGGGGTCCCCAAAACGTGCATTTCCGTTGAAATCTGGAAATCGATTTTCCGCAGCATTACATAACTTTCTCTATACTACGTATATACGTATATATACGAGAAAGTAAAAGGCAAATATCAAGAGAAAAATGTGTAGCAAATATATTAAACTGTAATTGTAAATCAAACAAGTCCTTAAATTGCATATCAAATTCCGAACGCAATGTTCAGAATACATCTACGATTCTCCAAAATTCGGTGTTTCGTGAATGTTTGACACTGAAGCTAATTTTGAGAAGAATGAGATATTCTTCTTTCCCAATGGGACAGTTAAAATAAATAAAATCAACTAGTTTTATATTGCGTTATTTTACTGTTAAATAATATAAGAACATCAAAATATATCCAAAACGTACTTCTTGAAAAGCATTGATTCTCATAGCACAGCATACTTCCTTACGTTCTCCTTTAAAGTACTTGTCATATTAAGCAGCACGGTTAACAGTATAATGTTTCAAATTGAACTTCATGTGATTAAGCACTTTTTTTTTCAAACCAATCATTTGGCATAGCTACCGCCATCTGCGAAAATATACTTTCCTTTCCACGCTGCATTGAAAATTGTCGATGTGGACGCTTCGGTTTGCGAAGTGCTGGCGTCGACTTCCATGTTTCCGCGACTGGAGTTAACAGGACACTTGGACGAAGTTATCGCAAGCTGAGTGACGCGGCGCCTCCGGTGACTTGCTCTCGGTAGCCAACACGGTTCCGCGCTCCCGATTCACTCTGCTTTAGCAGCTCTGATATAGGGCAATTCATTCTACGATTGCTTCATAAATTCTTTTTTAGTACTATTTCTTATTCCTTTCGTCCACCATATTCCAGTGGGTTCATTGACAGCCCTGCGTCCTCGATGCTTCTGTCTCACAGTTATCCTTTGTTTGAAAAATGTGCGGCAGAGGAACTCGCTGGGGTGAACGGCCTCCAAACAAGCAAAACAGCTGGGCTCCTCTTCTTCTGAACAGCACGTCCCTTGGGTGACGGAGAAGGGTTTCTTCGCGTAGCCAGCTCCCATTCAGGAGAGCAAATCCACGTCTGCGGCAGCGGTGACGACGTTATCGGTGACGACAGTTTATAAGTCGGAACATCAGAATAACACACGATACTCGTCGGGAGAATTATCACCGACTTCACTAATTATCGTAGTCGCGTAACTTGCGACAATTGGCGCGGGCGTAAACGAGCAGAGATAAAAAAGAATAACAAAATTGAATATAGTTCGTTTTCATCTACCTAACACTCGGTGTGTTAATAACACCTCTGCGCTTTTATCGCGCTAACTCGCGCCACCCTCGCGCCCACACACTTCTGCCTCACACGGCTCTGTGCAGCCCTTCCGTCCGGCGACCTGAATGCTTCTCCCTACACGACTCTAGCGCCTCCGCGCTTCTGACCTGTACAACTCTAGCGCCACCGCGCTTCTGCCCCTCCTCCGCCCTTCACCGCGCCCACACACTCCCCCCCAAATACCTACGAATGTTCTAGAACTTTCTGCTGAATTTTTAGAAGGCGTGACGTTACTGGGCGAAAGTTACTACGCCGTACATGATTTTACACCAATCAGATTACACGTTTCTCAAGTAATTTTGATGGAATTTTCCAGAGACAGCCGAAAGCGCTCTTTCTCGCACACTTCCTATAAACAAACTTGGGCGGTCTTCTGAAATCCCTCCGAGCGGCGTGGTCTCTGGTCCCCTGGGGAGATCCCAAGGCGCGTGTGTCAAACATTGCGCTCCCTCACTCGTCCGAGGCGACGCCAATAGGTCGCGTTTACAGCTGCGCGGAACTAATTGACCCTTTCACGACTTACGGGAGGCGCTCCCGGTTGCAACCCACACACTGCGGAGAAGTTATTACAATATATATATATATATATATATATATATATATATATATATATATATATATATATATATATAGGGTAGGATTCAAAAGTAATGAGCCTCACGTTATACTGACGCGTACGCACCCTGCAGCGCGCTCCGCTTTACAGCGACGGTGGTGGTGGGTTTTGGCTTCACAGCCCAACGCGGGTCAGTTGCCTCCCAGCTTTCGGAGTGGTAGCATCGGCCTAAACAGTAGCCCCTACACGGTGGTGCGTGACACGGCGAAATGGAAAGTTCGTTAGAGCAACGCCACGCGATCAAATTTTGCTTCCGGTTGGGCAAGTCTCCTTCCGAAACGTTCGCAATGCTTCAACAGGCGTTTGGCCACGAGTCTGTCCTATTCGCAAGTCAAAAAGTGGCACAAAGCGTTTCGTGAGGGCCGGGAACAGGTGACTGCCGAACCCAGGTCTGGACGCCCGTCGTCGGCCCGTACTGACGTCAATGTGCAGCGAGTGCGTGAATTTTTGAACACGGACCGGCGTTTGAGTCTCCACCAAGTAGCAGAAGCCTTGGACTTATCGGAGACAACGGTGCAACGCATTGTTACCGAGGACTTGCACATGCGAAAAGTCTGCGCAAAACTTGTGCCGAGAGTTTTGACTGAAGAACAGAAACAGAACAGAGTGATCCGATGCGAAGAACTGCTGCAAGTGTGCGAAGGCGATCCTGACTTTCTCGAAAAAGTGATAACCGGCGACGAAACATGGTCTTTTCAGTACGATCCAAAAACAAAACGACAAAGCGCTGAGTGGCACACCGCAAACTCACCCCGTCCCAAGAAAGCGCGGATGAGCAAATCGAAGTCGAAGACCATCCTCATCGTGTTTTTTGGAGTGAAGGGAGAGAGAGAGAGAGAGAGAGAGAGAGAGAGAGAGACGGAGAGAGACAGTGACAGAGGTGGTGAGAGAAAGGGAGAGGGAAGGAGAAAGAGGGAGATGAAGGGTAGGACAACGGCTTCCGGGTTCCGCTTGTAATTTCATATACATTCGATATTGCTCCAATATCTTGAATAATGAATGTCAATGGAAAATGTTCTTTCGTAACATGTTATAAGATTTTTGTCGAATATATTGGGGTTGTGCAACCGTGCAAATTAAGCACGAGCCTCCACACCAATTTGCGTTTTTGGCAAAGAATTGATAGGTAAATATTATCTCTCGTGCACTAAAAACTAATTGCAGAGGTAAATTAGGTACAGATTTTGGCTATTTACTCTAGTGGCTCTACATGAAGGAATCGACTTACCGCTATGATAAAATAGTAAAAGATTATTCGAATATCTAGATACCCGAAAGAGCTCAGAAAAACGTACACACATAATGAAGTTACATTTATATCCAGAAGCAACAAGGGGCATCTCAGCATTTGCTCAAAGGATCAGGGAAACTGGACGAAAAACCTGATTAAGATGGAGGACGTTGACCTTGAAGCTAACGTACATTACATGTTACAGGCATGTTATATCTTTTTAAAATTAAACAATAGAAAATTACACCGATGTATTATGCATCGTTTTTAAAATAAATATTATTTTTCTCGTTTGATGGTCAGTATAATATCGAACTGTATGAAAACAATAATACAGCAAAAATTATATTATTTGGCAATTAAGCTTGTTCATCGATTTTAATTGTTTCATGTCATTTAGCGGTTTGTTAAAAATAATGTACATGTGTTGCTTGCGAATTTTTATAGTGAGCGGTTGACACAGATATCTTATGAATACGATTAGTAAGTCGAATATTATAATTACAGATATCTGTATTGGTTCAAAGTATCTTAATACCCTTGAGTAAGTCATTTTTGACGACACTGATTCGTAAGTCAAGAGACACGTCAATGACAGAAATCCTAGCTTCATAAAGCGCGGCGTACAAGAATCACGTGGATGGAATTGGTTAATTATCCATACGATTTTTTTCTGAAATCTAAAAACTGGGAGTTATAGCATGTGTTTGCCCCGAATATTATGTCGTACCTTAGGCGAGAATAAACATTCGCGAAATATTGCCTACATAACGAGCAGTATGAAGGCTGAATGAATTTGAAAGAATTCTGAATGCATAGCATAATGAACTTAATTTTGTGTTCAATTTATTTATATGCATATTCCATATGATGTTTGAATTGAAATGTTTAGAAATTTTGTTATTTTAACATCAGTCAATGGCACATCACTCATCTTCAATGGAGTGGACAAGTGTTTATTTAAAATGGAAAACAGCATTGAACAGCTTATATTGTACAAGTAACTTTAATTTTGGCAAAGAATATTCGTATTATCAGCAAAGAGAGCTGTTCTTCACTTTCGAATCGCAGATAGCATATCGTTTACGTATTGTAGGAAGAAAATAAAAATAAATTCAAACTTTGCGATACCTACTGCGGTATAGGCAATGTTTCGGAAAGTTAAGAAAATAACGTCCCTTCATTCCAGAGCGGTATTTCTACTCTCTTAGATTGTTTAAGGTACTAATATAACTAATCTAGAGCAATACTACGAATTGCTTACGAAGGTAATTTTGAAAGTAAAATGTTATGATCAATGACGTCAAATGCTTTTGAGAAATCTAAAAATATTCTAATAAGTGTTTCATTTTGATCCATTGATGAAGCGACATCTTTAAGAAAAGGAAATATGACTGTTTCCATAGATTTTGATTTTATAACTCCATGTTGGCAATATGAAAACACTTCGTATTTACTTAGAAAGAATTCCATTATTACGTAGAAAAATTTAATATTTTTTGAGGAAACTAATGAAAGACAAATTTTCCGATAATTTATAATTTCATTTTTTCTTCCTTTTTGAAGAGTGGCTTAATCTTAGCTATTTTGAAAATATCTGGAAATGTTCCGGTGCATAAGGATGCAATAAATGGATAAATACGTGAGTTAATGAGTGTATAATGGCAGACCCACAAGTGTAACAAACAATCCGGAGTTTATCTACACAGACGGAATATTTATCTTTTAGTTTACTAATTACTTTAAGAATTTTATAGGAAAAAGTTTCGGAAACGAACAAAGTATCGTAAATTTTTGAGAAAACGACTGTTGCTGAATTTTGGGTCTTCAGATCCTCCATGACGTCAATCGCAATTCTCGAAAAATGCTGTTTGGAGAGACGTGCCACATTCGCTGGATCGTTCTCTTCTCTATCAGGTGTTTTAACAAATTCTCTACAACGTATGATGTTTTGAATCGAAATAAAGAATTCTTTTGGGTTTATTTGATGTTCTAATCTAAGTTGTAATCCAAGAAATACATGTTGTTATCCAAGTATTGTTTTTTGTGAAATGTGAAAATGTCTTTTAAAAGTAAAGCACGCCTTAAAATGGAATGAAAGCAGGGAATAAATTGTATTTATTTGCCATTTGTATCAGAAGTATTGTGAACAGCTTTTATTTATTTATTTATTTTACGTCAAAAAAACAGTTAAAAACTGCGTATGACGTGCTATGGGGAAAAGTGAGCTTCCCATAATTCCTGCAGCAAGTAGTCTATGAATAACTTTATTTCAGTTTTAGTAAAGAATCTACCCAAATGTGTATTATTTAATGTGCCAAGTGTTAGAATTTTTTGTATTTGAAATAATTTGTTCGTTGCAGGTACTGTGTTTTAATTCTTTCGTTTCAATTTCATATCTAGTAGTGGTTTCGTCAATCATTAAATCGATTGCCCCTTGTGAATTAAGTGTGTTGTGTAGGTATATTTATTGTAATGCGAGGGTTGGGGGCATAAGTCATGGCAACTACTTTTTTGTGGGAATACGAGCATAGGTGAAAACGCTCGTCGGCGCGGCGTCTGTAAATTCCTCGCTGAGTCATGGCGCGCCCAGCCGCACCTCTGCTCAACAAGAGTCAAACGCTTTCGGGCGACCCAACGCGGTCCACCCGCGCGCAAGTAGCGAGAAAGTGCCACATTCCTGGCTCTCAAATGTCGGAGGCTCTCAACATTATTTGAAATAAAATTTAGAATATACGTCGAAACTTCACGTGTGCGACCGTCCCATTACAATACACATCAAAGGATGAGGTATAAACTAAGTGCGTAAACATTTAACGACACACCAAAATTGTGTTTCTCATACTCATTAAAGAACGAGGGCACGTCAATAAATAAGTCTAAAACAGAATTGAGGCAAAAATAATCAAAGTAACTTTCTGACATTTATTTAACTTTTCCACATAATCACCCTGTACATTTAGGCACTTATACCATCTCATTACAAGTCCTTGAAAGCCAGCAGCAAAGAAGTCATTTGGTTGCTGTCGCAGCCAACGTATAATTTCATAGATTACGGCATCATCTGTATCAAAATGACGGCCACTCAAATGATTTTTTAGGGGCCCAAACAGATGCAAATCACTGGGAGCTAAGTCAGGGCTGTACGGTGAATGTTCTAGGCGTTCCCAATGATATGTTCGTAACAGCTCCTGCGTTGGTATTGCTGTGTGAGGCCGGGCATTGTCATCCAGAAGAATCACACCCTTTGACAGGAGACCAGGTCGCTTGCGGCGAATGGCCTGTCGTAGTTCCCGCAGAGTGGTGCAGTACGACGCGGCATTCACAGTTTCACCATGAGGCACCATACTGGCATTTCTGCAGTATGACTCCCCGCATGTCCCAAAACACGGCGTGCAAAACCTTGCGGACCGATAGAATAGTCTTGAACTTTTTTCTTGTTGGGGAGGCGGTATGTTTCCATTCAATAGACAAACGTTTGGATTCTGGTTGAAAGTGGTGAACCGAACACTCTGCCCCCGTAACAATTCGTGCCATGAAGTCCTCTCCTTCCATTGTGTACCGAGTGAGATGCTGCAAGGACACACCCATTCTGTTCAGTTTGTGTTGCTCAGTCAACTGGCGGGGCACCCACCGTGCACAAACTTTACGAAACTGCAACTCCACATGCACGATGTTCCATGCGGTTCCATGTGAACAGCCTACAGCACGCGTTATGTCATCAATCTTCACACGCCGGTCATTACGGATGAGTTGATCCACACACTGCAATGTGGTTGCAGTTGACACCTCTGCGGGACGGCCAGGACATTCCCCATCTCTGATGCTTTTCCTTCCACGGTTAAACTTCTAGATCCAATTGAACACAGCTTTCCGTGAGAAACATTTGTCACCATAGACGGGACGCATTTCACGATGCACTTCTTCTGTGGACAGTCCTTTGGCCCACAAAAAACGCACAACTGCACGCTGTTCTTCTCGTGTACACTCGTGCAACACATGTGCAATCGTGCACTAACAGCCTCGGACTGACTGAGTGCCTGCGATATGTCAAATGTAAACACGACGCGCTTTCAGATTGCCAACATGGATTTAGAAAATCAAAATCAACGGAAACAGCTATATTTTCTTTTCTTAAAGATGTCGCCTCATCATTAGATCAAAACGAGGCACCTATTGGATTGTTTTTAGATCTCTCAAAAGCTTTTGACATCATTGATCATGACATTTTACTTTCAAAATTACCTTCATATGGAATCCGTGGTATTGCTCTAGATTGGTTATGTTCGTACCTTAAACAACGATCTCAGAAAGTTGAAATACCTTACTGGAATGATGGAACATTACGTACGCACCTTTCCGACTCTTTGCCTGTTGCATGTGGAGTTCCTCAAGGATCGATTTTAGGCCCTATTCTGTTCCTACTTTACGTAAACGATATGCTCTCGACGATTCGAAACGGAAGAACGGTTCTCTTTGCAGATGACACGAACATCCTTTGCAATAAAGAAACCGTAAATAGTACAATATCAGATGTTTCAAATTGGTTCCGAAATAACAAATTATAGTAAAAACGAAAAAGAAAACGCTCTTAATGCAGTTTTCCATTTCAAAATAAACAATTCTGTGCTCCTTACTGAAATGAACAGTGTACCATTGACTCATGTTAATGCAACAAAAATTTTTAGGTCTCTAATTCAGCCTAAACCTTAAATGGAACGTCCATTTGAAATGAATTGAACACAAAATTAAGTTCATTATGCTACGCGTTCAGAATTCTTGCAAATTCAGTCAGCCTTCATACTGCTCGTTGTGTATACTTCGCGAATGTTCATTCCCGCCTGAGATATGGCATAATATTCTGGGGAAATACATCTTGTAGCTCCCAGACTTTTAGATTACAAAAACGAATTGTACGAATAATAACCAAATCCCACCCACGTGATTCTTGTAAGCCTATCTTCATTAACCTAGGAATTCTACCAGTACCGTGTCTTTTTATTTACGAATCAGTGGTTTTTGTAAAAAATGACTTGCTTAAGGGCGGGAATATATTTTCAGAAAATGCCGAAGTCTACTACTATAACACTCGACGTAGAAATCATATTCATCAGGTGACAGTATCAACAGCTCATTACAAAAAATTCACATACAATACATGTACATTATTTTACAACACTTTGCCAGATGACATTAAACGATTAAATTCAATAGAAAAGTTTAAATCCCAAGTGAAATCGTTTCTGCTGCATAACTGTTTCTATACAATTAGAGACTATACTGAGCATCGCAAGAAAAGTAACATTAATTTTAACAATGATACATAATGCATTATTTACCATTTGGATTGTATAAATGTGTATAAACAACCTGTAACAACTATTGTACTACAGCCTCCGGTCAATGACCCCCATCTCGATCAGGTTTTTCGTCCAGTTTCCTGATCCATTGAGCAAATGCTGAGATGGCCCCTTATTTTGCTCCTGGACAT